>JAOCNB020014916.1:0-13903 GCA_026546465.2 Palythoa caribaeorum | reverse complement strand
CTTATTCCAGAGGTGAATTTGCTGTCAAACTTTCCTTCAGAACTTAATTCCAAGTGAAGAAAATCTTAATTTACTTCGGATAAAGCTAAACTTCGCTCGCAACAGATTTACTGCAAAAGACAAGAGTTGTCGCTCCCGCTCACCGGAAGCAGTTCCCAGGCTTCACTCGAACAGGGCGGTTTGACGGATGGAATCTAGTCACTACCTCGCCTTGGTAACGGGAACTCACGTGATCAATTTTAACCAATGACGCGTGCGGATTTTAGACAGTGAACGAAGATTGAATATTAATACTCAATATTTCAAAGTTTCTCCGCCCTTTTTAACGTCTGACATTTTATTCAAAAATATAGTTGTGGTTGGAATAAATCAGATTACATTTTGCATTACAGATCACAACATGAACACCAGGACAATAATAACGAAATGTGATTCCTGGATTTTACACAAATTAATCACCCTATAGAAATAGCTATAATGACTCATTAGTGAAGTGTAGCCGTTTGTCAGTTGTTATGGCGAAGCTGAAGTTCCTTACATTGGCTGCAAGAAATTAAGAATAATGATAATTCCTAGATGGCTTGACGGCAGATTTTCTTTTCCAGAGAGACAGAGAGCTTACTTTTCAAGAAACAACCACAAAAAATGAAGAACCACCTGTTACGGCAACATGATGCATATTATAAGGTTGCAAGTGTTGTGTATATTTGGCCGCCAAATCCGGGGGTATAAAAACCCTTCTTTATTTACTAACTCTTCATTATTCATAAACTAAACTCTTTACATTGTAGTAAAGGGTTTTGGCCCAAGGGACTCCGGCAACTTCTTTTTAAAAAATTTGCCTTGAATCAAATTTTTTGAAAGAAAACTAAAATATTTGTAAGGCCCAGGTTAAACGTCGATCTTAGCATGCGTCGAACGAAACTACCTTTCTGGTCGACCAAAATTAATTACGTTCGACTTTTGAGTCAAACGTCGATCCTAATTCAGTCGATCAAAATATGGTCAACAGAAAATTGTAAAAAAACTCAAGTTGAGGCTGGCATATACATTATCATAATGTTATTATTTATGAATTTAGTTCGACGCATGATAAGTTCGACGATTGACCCACAGTCGATCTTATGCCGTTTTAATCGACATGGCATGTCGATTAGAATGACTGAGTCGATCGAAACTCAATCCGTCGATTTTAATTGGGACAAACGTCAAACTTATCCTTTTGAAAAAGGTGCAATTATTTCGTTTGACACATGCTATTAACGTCGACGTTTAACCTGGGCCCAACTTTACCAAGTTTTAGCCAGATAAAGTATTTCCTGTCCGAAACATAAGCCGAATAAATGTGCGCGATGCTTACACTAGAATATAAGGTACCGCTATGTTGGTGCAGCTTGGCGGCCAAATAACAAGGTTTCGCAAATGCCAACAATTACCAAGAATATTGACGAAAATGCCATCAGTGATTTGTATAGACGTTCAGTTAATTTCCCTTGTTTTACAGTAGAAGGCGGAAACAGCTTTGCGCTAATTTAACCCTTCCAATTACGTGACTAGCTGGAGTTGTGTAACTCAAATCATTTTACCAATATCTCATGAACACTTGAAAGAAAGCAAAGATTTGTGTGCAAAAATCTGTTCGGGG
Organism: Palythoa caribaeorum; assembly: GCA_026546465.2. Classification (NCBI taxonomy): domain Eukaryota; kingdom Metazoa; phylum Cnidaria; class Anthozoa; order Zoantharia; family Sphenopidae; genus Palythoa; species Palythoa caribaeorum. The sequence continues at coordinate 12,258 of JAOCNB020014916.1, read as the reverse complement.
GAGCTTTAAAAATATATTAAAAGCACATGCAACTGCGCAGAGTTTATAGTTTTGAAGTAGCATTTAGGTTTCGTCACATGAAAACCAACTTGTTTTATTTGTTTAACTATTCTGCTTGAGAACACAATGTAATTCACTTATATTATTCGCAGATTAAACTCTTTATTTTCACTTTAATAATGTTGTCAGTAACATCACAACGTCAGTTTATATCGCTAGTTTTCTTAATTTATTCTATTAGCTTTATCCCCGAAGGGAAAGGCTAACTATATTTTATTTTACTTGCCGAAAAGGAAATTTCAAGGAGCTACCTAAGCAGGACGCACTGAGTTGTGTTTACGATTGCTACATGAATGGCTGTTATTTAACGGCGGCATGGCTGGCGCAGTGGTAAGATCTTCGCCTTCTAACCACAAGATCTCGGGTTCAACCCCCGGCTCAGCCGAGTATTGGACATTTGTGTGACGTTGTTTTCCGCCAAAGTTGACTCAACTTTCCATCCTCCCGAGGTCGGTAAAATGAGTACCAGCTTCTGCTGGGGGCTAACCTGCGATGGATTAGTGAATGACTCTCATCCGTTTAACATTACAGAAACCGGCACCAATGGGTTACTTAAGCTCGTAAAAGGATTTAGCTAGCTAGAATATAGGATATTTAGTCAATTCAGCTATACATGCAACTATCTTCTGTGGACTAAACGGCAAGTAATTGGTTCTCCGTTCTAGGGCTACAAACAAGTCTTAATGGATAAGCGTTAATGTTACAATTTTAAAAATGTTGAATCTATGGGCGTTTTGATTCTTATGTTAGGTTTTGTTGGCTTGCTGAATTTTCCGCGTTCTACAAATTGGTTGTTAAGAATTCTTAAAAGTCAGTTTTACACTTATTGCATCCTTTAAGTCATTTAGAAAAACTCATTTAATAAAAACTGAGGTAGATATCATGTACTTTTCATGTATTTTTCCTACAATTCCCAAAAACGTTAAATCTCATTGAATTGAAAATCAAAAACATTTGGCTTGCCGTGATTTGGTTTTCCACATACCCAACCTGTTTCAAACAGGTTTATTTTTATTTACTCTCGCAAATTTTAGCCATGAAATTATTTCTGCGCGGCTCAGCACAATGCCTGTGGCTTTTATAAGAACAACTACCTATACATAAGAACAACGAGGCTCAAATTTGCCAAAATCTAAGAACAATAAATTTAAGAACAAGCTCAGGCTGAGGCTTGATATGACTAGGAAAAATTTTGTGGTAGAAAATTGACTAAAATTTAGCGATACAGCATAAAACATAAAAAGATTCACAGTGAAGACTGCTCAACAAACAATGAAGATAGTTCGCCTCTAATTCAGCTGTATACAATACATGTTTCGCAAGGCGTTTAATTTTCCAATACCTTGACCTTGTTTTATTTTGTTTTTTTTTTAATAAAAACCGCTCATAGAAATAAGAACAAATTAAGAACAAATTGACGCTGAAATCGTCACAAATTTAAGAACAATGAGCCTCGGCAAAATTTACTGGTTCTTATAAAAAAGCGCGTAGCGGTTTTTGTGTCTTTGATGAATAAGAAACTTTTCTCAACTAATTCCAACAGCCTCGGTTTATAAACTTTTACCAGCTTCGGCTGTGTCTTTTGATGTAGAAAAAAAAACTATTGTCTGCGTGCCTATGACAAACTTTTTTTTGTGATAATTTTCTCATTTATATTGCTTGAAAAGGGTTTTTATAATTTACAGCTTTAGAAAATGTCTTGAAATCTCTTTTCTTCACGCAAAGGTTTTGACTTTAAAATTGTTCCAAAGATCGCGCGGCCGCTAAAATGACATCAAATGGTTCCATAAACAACAATTGCAAGAAAGTTCACCATTTCATTTCGCTCGAATATGGAAAAAAAACATCGTAATGCACGAGCGCTAAGCGGTCAAAATTGTAAAACACGTGTCAAATGTTGTCAAAACAAACTCAAAAACAAGCGACGCTAAATTTTTTGAAATCACAATTTGACACAAATCTTAACCTATTGTCCATGGGAGTTTTTTATGAAAGTTTTGTGTCACTGATGAACTCGCTAGGCCAAAGTATGCGTTGTTTTCAGATCACATCTGCAAGGACTTAATTTAAAAAATACTTTTTATGGTCACAAAAAAAACCAATATATTTCAAAGTTTGAAAGCATGCATGCTTATACCCAATTGAACTCTAAAAGAAACCTCAATGAATGCTTTAATTTCTTTGATGAGAACCGGTTTCCTTTTCTTCCAGATAATCGTCGCTTTTAATGCAAAGATTTGGTCAGTAACTTAAATCAAGACCGCCAGCTTTATAACGATAATTAGTTTAACCGGGTTTTTTAAAGTCATATTCCATCAAGGGATTGTCAAAGAAGCCGCTACCACTGCGCGTTTTTGATTTGCCGCCGATTTAGTTTTGGCGGTAAATTCAAAACTAACTTTCCAAGAGCGAACGGCATCTTTTATGTGCAGAGCGGCCATTTAAGAGTTGTTCGTTTTGCTATAGTGTTACACAAGAACGTTTGTACCTGGAAGTCTTACGAAGATAGAATGTCAAACCGTACTGAGCGCAATTTTGCACTACCCGAAAGTTTTGAGGAGGAAACTGTCTCCTCAAAAAGCCGTAAATCATCCTTTCTGGTTGAGGATTTAATTCAGGGAAAGCCTCTAGACCATGTTGCTGACTCGAATGAATGTCCTACCCGATCCAGTGGCTCAAGTTCAGACGATGTGTTCGCTGTAGGACCAATAATGGATCTTAAACAAAGAAAGGATCAGAAAGCAAACGGTTAGTAAAATTTGTGTTCACAAGTATTGTGCAAATGATAGAAAAATAGTTCAAAGACCAAGATTTCGAGATTGTCTTTGAACCATTTTGTATTGGAGACCTTTAGATCCAAGTATGAGCACGAAAACAAGATTTTAAGAGCTCTGGCTTGTACAAGAAAACTCGTTGTCGAGAGAACAAGATTTCTTGCAAAAGTCGTTCTCTCGACAACAAGTTTTCTGGTAAAAGCGCTCGCGCTCTTAAAGTCTTGTACTCGTACTCGTCTAATAAGTTGATGTACTGCTGTCTATTACTATCACTAAAACTTTATCTTATATCCGATTTTACACCCACTTTTTGATAAGAAAAACAATTCTCAAATTTGCCCAAAAATATGAACAATCGAGGCTCCGAGCTTCAGATATAAATGAAAGTTTTAAACAGAGCACATTACGTTTAACTACTAGCAAGTAATAATATTCGACAATTATGCAAAGTATTACTTCGACCCCGTCAATGCCATGAAGTCTGATATAATCACAGAAATAAGAACAAATTAAGAACAAATTGAGGCTCAAGCAGCCAAAAAATTAAGAACAATGAGCCTCGGCAAAGTTTTGCTGGTTCTTACAAAAAGACTAAGCGTGTACCTGAAAACTATAGTATATCGGCATTTAGTGCTTTTAAACGTTTCTTTCAGAGTAGATCATTACATGACTGAGCTAATTGCAATGCGTATATGATCTATATTTGAATTATTTGTGTGGTATTTGTGTGATATTTGAAAAACACACAACGGTTTTGCAAGCATAATTTTGCATAGTAGCAACTGGTCGCGCATGTGCCGGACTAAATATCAAGGTCAATGTCTGTATGAAAAGCTGTTGGCAAAGTTCTTAGAGTTTGGTTGAAAAAAAACAAAAGTTTTTAATTTGGTAATATCTTGCTTTTTCTCACCCATTTTCTTTTGGTTTATTGATTTTCATACTAATTTTCCTTAACTGGGTTACTGAACTCCAGAGAACGCTGCTTAAAGTTTTCGTACTGATATCAGATCCATAAACCTATATATCACTTCAAAGCTTATAAAATTCTCTAAATGAATATTTAAATTATATCCATAAATTTGTTATCGTAAGGACGAACTGACGCTCTACTTTCGATTCAATTTTTGTCTTTATGAAACCAACAGAAGCTCAGATCTTAACTTCCGCTAGTGTTTGTCGCCTTTATAACTTCGTGAAAGTGTGCCTCGGAGTGAAACGAGAAGCTTAGTGCGTTCTCTAAATGAATATTTAAATTATATTCATAAATTTGTTATCGTAAGGACGAACTGACGCTCTACTTTCGATTCAATTTTTGTCTTTATGAAGCCAACAGAAGCTCAGATCTTAACTTCCGCTAGTGTTTGTCGCCTTTATAACTTCGTCAAAGTGTGCCGATCAATTTTTGTTTGTGAAAGCCGATCCTTTTTTGTATTTGTTTTTAGAAAATTGCAAATATTGTTAGCAGAGGGGCGCAGAAATCGATTTATAAAAAATTCAAATTCGCTGACACTGTTTTATTCTTTAAGAATTTCACTATAGTAATGTCAAACTTCGTTGCAAAATAATAAAAATTCAGCGAGCATTGATATTTTTTATAACGCTCATTTTTGTAAGAACTGGAATGGAGAAAACAGCGTTTGTACAATGAACCGTGTAGCTTCCCGACTGCCGGTAAAAAAATTCATTTTGCAACAAAATTAGCTGTTGAAAAAAAAATTGATTTTTCAATAAATCTTTTCAATGAAACAACATAATTAGCTTTTTTAGCTTTTTTAGGTTTTTTCTCATTTCAACCTTAACGTCAATCCCTAATCACGAGACACTCCTCCTCCCCTCGAATTGACGTCCATTTGACGTTAACAAATCGATATTCCGACGGCCCCTTATAAGACAATTTATATGATATCAACTTTTTGTCACAAAGTTTTGTTTTTCGTCAAAAATGCAAATTTTTCTCCTTAAATCACACCTAAGAAAGCTAAAAAAATTCATTCGTTGTTATTTTAACTGTACCTCTTTTGGATAACTTTTCAGTAAAGCTTTAAAAAAAACCGTAGGGCATACTTATCATTAAATCGTACGTTTACTGTCACCAGCCAAAGGAAAACGCATATATATAACTTCTAATTTTACCTGAATATGCCTTTCAACATAAGCAGACTGAGCGTCCGATCTGCAGATCTACTGAAACCTGGATTTCAAGAATAGTTGGGTGAAATTTTGCTCCCACAGAAAATCTCAAAATACAATGATTTATTATCTGCCAACGAAGTCATTTATTTTATGTTTAAAATTATAAGAATACATATGCATGGGTTTGACCTTGGCTTAAAATTGTTAAAACTGTTAAAATGTAAAACAATAAAGAAATTTGAGTTTCATCGGCTGTAATGAAATGTCAACATCACTATGAATACAGTCTGTGATCTTAAACTTGTCTCGCAATGCTTGAAAACATAGCGGTTGCAAGTTGCTAAAGTTGGGTGTTACACTACAGCGCCATCTCAACAACTTGCAATACTTTTGGCCGTACCCAGAGCTCCTCGGAGTGAAACGAGAAGTGTGCGCAAGCGCTCTTAGAAAAAAACTGCCGTAAAATTGCGAGAAAAGTTGCTGGAGGGGTGATACACTGTGCAATTGTGTTGCCAGTTGCTGCAATCTGTTGCGAAAAGTAGACTTGAGTTCTACTTCGTGCAACGCATTGCGCAACAAAAAAAATGCGAGATAACCCATGTTACACTGCGCAATTTTCTCAGCAGCTTGTTGCTGAGAAAATTGCGCCGACAAGTTGCGCAGATGGGCATTGCGAGACAAGTTGCTGAGAAAATTTCGCCGACAAGTTGCGCAGACGGCATTGAGAGACAAGTTGCTGCGAAAATTGCGCCGACAAGTTGCGCAGATGGGTATTACGAAACAGGTTGCTGAGAAAATTGCGCCGACAAATTGCGCAGACGGCATTGCGAGACAAGTTGCTGAGAAAATTGCGCCGACAAGTTGCGCAGACAAGTTGCGCAGAAGGCATTGAGAGACAAGTTTCTGAGAAAATTGCGCCGACAAGTTGCGCAGACGGCATTGCGAAACAAGTTGCTGAGAAAATTGCGTAGTGTAACTGGGCCTTAAGCGGGCGACAAATTAATTAATCAGACCAGAACTCAGGAAATGATCAGTTACACGTTCCTAATATTTACGTTTTGCTTATTAAACTTGCCTATTTTTCGCCCGCTTAATACCAGCATATTTCCATAATTTTGCACTCATATCTTATATTCATATTTACATGTTGCCATTCCATCATAACCGAAGAAACCCGAAGTTCATCTATGGAAACGTCTTTTAGTGTCTTACAAACGTTTCGTTATAACGTTTTATAAAAATGCCAAACTAATTTTTTAAACCGTGAATCCCGACTACAATTAGCGTTTTTTGTTTATTTCATGTTCATTCAATGCTCTTCCGTTGAATGGGAAAAAGGTTGCAGATTCGCGACTATGTCTCACAGCATCGAAGTTGAATAAGTTGACGAACTCAAAGCAAAATGCTAGAAACGATACTGCGTTTTGACAGCAGATCTTAAGAATTTTTCAGTCGGGATTTTTCGTATCCTGATGTCGAGTCGGATTCGGGATTTTCAAAAAAAATCGGGATAATCTGGCTTTAACCGGATGATTGGACACTCTGAGCATAATAAATTAGCACAGATATTTTAAGGGGTTTCAGCACTTGGTTCAAAATTTGAAACTTTTTTGGTTTGTATAAAGCCGTTTTTATAGCATAGAGTTTAAAATGATTCGCACGGATGGACAGACAAACTTTTTATTATTATTATTATTATTGATTTTTCTCACGCGCTCTCGTCTTCAAAACGGATTTTATTTACCGGCTCAATATTGTCCTCATTTAAGAAACGATCAGAGTAAGAACTAGGCAGGTCAACGGCAATGGATGCAGAAAGGTGCTAACTGCGATATTGTTAAACGGTTAATCTCATTGGCTAAACTTTAAATATCGACCATATCTTCATAAGAAAGCTAATTTCTTTCAAGTTCACTCATTCATTCCCTTCTAGTTGAAACATTGTTGTTTTCAAATTCAAGAAAAATTCCATGTGGGGAACATTGAAAATCAAACGGTTTTCTTAGCTTTTGTTTTGGAGTCTTATGATTGGATGAATTATTATAGCACAAAAGAAACATTGCTTTAAAATATGATTTCATTGCATTTTACTTTAAAACTATGCTGAACACAGGTTAAGGTATTCTCAGTACGAAACTCTTAAACATTCTGGTGTGGGAAAAGCGAAATGGCGCAGAACAATGGGAGGTACCCTAGTTCTTACTCGGACCATTACTTAATTATAGGTCAACAAGTGTGCTAACTTTTTTCTTATTTTGTTTCAGCTGCTAAAAAGCCCCCTCGCATTCGCAAGAATCGTTCTTCCTTCACTGTGGAACAGGTCTGCGTGCTTGAGCGAGTCTTCGATCAGCAGAAATACATGGGTACGAGAGAACGGTCTGAACTGGCCGCTACCCTGGGACTGACAGACGTCCAAGTGAAAACTTGGTTCCAAAACCGCCGGATGAAGTTCAAGAGGAAGCGAGCAGAGGCTGCAGAAAAGTACACAAAATATATGCACCTTAACAATCTTGCAAACAGCATGTACCACGGATATCGACCGGGTCTGTCTCCACTTCCTCCCACACCGTCAGTCGCAACCCCCTGTGAGCTGTATACTGACTTGCGCCCACAGTCGTTTGGCTCAGCAGTTGATAGTTTCCCATGGAATGTTCCATCGCCATTTATTTCTCAGCACTCACCTCCTCCATACTACCGGGGATTTCCACCCCCTCCGCCGTATACCAACTCAGCAAACGAGGACTTGCACATCAGTGTTGAGACTACAAATGCCATTAAAAATCCCGGCTCTGCCATATATTAACGCGACCAAACAGGACTTGCACATCAATGTTGAGACTACAAATGCCATTTAAGTTACACCTCTGCCGTATATCAACTCGACCAAACAGGACTTGCACATCAATGTTGAGACTACAATTGCCATTTAAGTTCCCCCTCTGCCGTATATCAAGTCAACCAAACAGGACTTGCACATTAATGGTGAAAATACAATTGCCATTCAAGTTCAATGTTCCACCCCCTCCGTCGTTTATCAACTCAGCGGAAGAGGACTTGCATATCGATGTCGATACTGTGTAAACAATTTCTTTATTCTTTGGTACGATGCTTTCATATTCAACCCGAGTAGCGGTTTTTCAATTTCACACGTTGTAAATACGAGTCCATTGCTTGTCCGTTGTTAATAAAATGACAAATTTAGTTAGATTAAGCTCTAAAACAGATTCCTTCAACGTGACTCTCTGAATATTTGTGACTTTTCTGTTCTACTGTATATTATAGAAACTTTTAGTGGAAGCGAACGTTTTCTGCCAAAACGAAAAAATCACGTTGCGCTGCGGAACAGTAAACATGAAGTTGTTAGTTGCAGTAATTTTCGATTTGTTAATACTAAACTTTTCTTCGTCAGTTTGAATTTGAAAAATTCGGTAGTCTTTATTTACAAGTAGGGAGCAGCAATTGTAACTTAGCAACAGGTTAGGCATGATTTCACGCTGGTCATAAGATTGGGGCTCACAAGCAGGTGTACATTTTTCCACAATATAAATAACTTGTGTGTGCCAATCGTTAATTAAAAACTGCATGCTTCGTCTGATGACCCTTCTTCGACATCAGTTCAGGTAAGGTGGTTCTTCTGTATTTAAATACAAAAAGGTCAAAAACTCTTAACATGTGTCTGCTGAATTTGGCGTTGTTCAAAATCGCAACTCTTTCTGATCAGCAGTCCCTGTTGATATGAGTATGAGATCTTTAACTTTAAGTACTTGTGCTCAAGGAGCGAGACAATTTGCTACAGAATCATGTATTCCAATAATTTACGATGTAATTTGTATTCATTTGTTGTGATCAATTTCCCACAAAGATCAGGCAAAATTCAGTCGTTGCGATCTAACTTTTCCAAAAAGAGCAGCCAAAGTTTTCCTTTCGAACGATTGTAAAAGAAGCTTTGATGTTTTGCATCATTATATACTGCTAAAGCAGTATATAATATGCAGACGGTAAACTATGGCTTATACGGGGGAGTATCTTATATTTTCGAGTTCAATAATTTTTAACACTCCAACTCCGATCCGGATTTTGGTTTTGAGAGAAAAGGATCAAGCAAGCTGCAGAACTATTTACTTCCACTTTGGTCCCATAACTTTTATAATATACTTTACCCCTACAAATTGTTGAAATTTGTTTATTATCAATCAGAAAATATATGCCAGTAAAAGATTTCCCTAGAAATATTAATGATCTTTTTTTTCGGTTTGAATTTTTAATGCGGGTTCAAAACGTTTTCTACTAGTCAAAAACTAATTTGATTTCTGAATATGTTGATCATTAAACCTCAAAATCACAGACCTTTGTCCCTTAATTGCTACAAGTTTTATTTTAACTCGATAGCATGCCAATAAAACCCGTTTAACTCTATAATGTTTGTAGTTTTCTTATCTTTTCTACTGATGATAGCGCTGAATATTTTTTTAAATATCAAAAGTCAAAACAAAAGAGTAACCTATAAATCATTTGCATATTCATTTTCGTACTTACAAGAACTGACTTCTATTAAAAAACAGCCAGCCAAATTTTACCTCAGTTGAGAAAACAAATCGTTCAAACGTGTTGCAACAACATATTTTTTATGGAAATTTCAAATTAAAGATTTATACTTCGAAGATCGAATGCGTGGATGAATCGCGTGCATGTGTTTCAATTGAACATCCGTGGGTCATTTTCTTAGCTTTTATATTTTTAAAATTAATAACGTTCAAGCAACATGGTACGTTGTATAAAACTAAATTATTGCATTCTGAAAGCTTTGGTTAGAAACATCAATTAAATAAAGTTTTATATATAAATCGTGAGAAGCCATAGAGTTACCCCCAAGCCAAAGATTTTTTAAGAACCAATCAATTTAGGTCAATCCTCGATGTTCTCACATTTTGCACAAATTAAGCCTGAATTGTTTTTAAATTACTCTTATTTCTAAATCCTCTGTGAAATATAAGTAGAAATAGAAAATAGAAATGCTTTTAGAATTCAGTCTGTTCACAGCCCTTTCGCAACAAAAACACTGAAAGTTTTCACAAAGTAATCAGTGATCCGTACAATACATGAAAATATATCAGTGTATTTCTAAACAATATGCCGGCCATGACTGATGTAATTTGTTCCATGAAAAAATCTGTCACATCTAAAGACTTGATTGTTCTGACCGGTTGTTTTGGGCCAACTTTAGCCTTGTTTTTATGAAATTATTTCTACAAAAACAAATGCGTGCAGGTATAAATCATTAGCTCAAAAGTTGATTCGAGGCTTTAAAATCAAAGCACCGTTATTGGAGCAAGCAAAATCTTCAATAAAGTTTCCTGTGACGAGGAACAATTTTTTCTGTACATAGTCCTAGAATAGAATTGACAATTTGTTCCTGACAAGAAAAGCTGACGTGCGATAGGATAAAAATTTCCTTGTATAAACAGACAACAACAAAAATTGGCAAGGAAATTAACGAGATTAGTTAGGAAGTATTGTGGTTACAGGATAATCTTGCGTAAACGGCCTCTTTACACGACTATTTTTTCCTTGCGAAGGAAAACTTGTGAAGGAAATAAAAATTTGAACGGCCGGAGCTTGAGTTGGTACTCAAGCAAATTTATTTTAATATCGCGCGTTGTATGTTTTGCTTTTTTAAAACTCTTTAACCTCATAAGTATCATATTCTTTAACCTGAGAAGTGGAAAATGAAATTCTAAAGAAATATATTAACAGGTTTATGACATTTGTTTTAGTATATAATTTATCGGTAGTTTCAATGTATCCCATCAGTCTATCCTTTAATTCCACTTTTGTATAGCGACAGGTGAAAAAGCCAGTACGCCTTCTATTTTTAACAAGTCAATTAACAAAAACTTTTTTTTTAGAATACAGAGTTCTAAAAATACGAGTTGACTGTTGTGTTTGAAAAAAGAAACCTTATTGAAAAGAATTTCGGTGGTAGTTAGGCATATTTCATATTTTATTATGGATGATTAAGCCTTTTTCCAAAAAAGAAAGACATTTTTTTTCAGCTGAGACGGACAAGCCTAGCTTGACTATTTTCAAATAGTTAAAGGTTTCCAAAATAATCGATTAGCACTAAAATATTCAAAACTTGTTATTTTTAGTGTACGTTAGTCACTCTAAGATAAATTTTCGTTAATTTCGATATACATGCTAAAGAACACTAGCTGAAATCAGAACACTTCCAACCTTCAGTTGTAAAGATTAATGGTTTTTGTGTACAATTTGAATCATCTTCTTTTCCAATTAAGTGATTTCCGTCGCCGATAGGTATTAAAGTTTGTTGTGGCAATATTTTCCTGTCATCTTCAGTTTGTGTTTGTTTTCAGTTCAGGTTTCCAACAATTCAGTAATACGCGCTTTTTTTATAATAACAACTTTTTACAGTCAAATATTGGAGGTGGAGTGCAGACATCTTATGAAATTTTTCAGCATTGCATTACGTAACATAAAAAGCGTGTGCATCAATTTCTATTTATAGAAAAGAAATTTAACAATTCTTATCAATGTAATAAATATTAACAACCAAACAGAAAATATAGCTCATCATTTTAAACTATGTTGTCATCAAAAGCTGAAAACATACCGAAATATCGTTTACGGTTATCACTTTGTCCTACAAATTAATTCATTTGGCGACATGAAAGAGATTTAGTTGATCAAGTTCTGTCATTATGTATACTATTAAGTATGGCAAGACTGATAAAACATTTTTGAGTCACTGGTGACCGAAGCGATGCCTCATCTACAGGCCGCGGAAAATGATCTCTCCGGCTCCAGTAGCGCTAGTTGCAGAATATGTAGACGTAAAGCAATTTGCATATAGAGATACTTTCAGTTATCATACACTTTTCTTCGAAAGATAAACTTCTTACTTTTTCCAAAACATCGTAGAAACAAACTGCTTCTGAATCTTTCAAGAGATCTTTAAAAGTCGTCAGTTGCGAATTTAAAACGGTTGAATGTTTAGATCATCGCCATTATTTGTTTCAATGAATTTCATTTCAACAGAGACACCCTCTCCTTTCAAACTTTCAAAAACAGGCGGATTCTAACTGCACATATGCCAAACACGTCCATCAGTCAGGTCTTAGCGGGCTTTCGAGCATGCACGTTACATCGTTTGTCAATGTTTGCTGCAAAGCACGCAATTTTCATATATTTCTTTATCCATATATTCTCTTGCCAGTTGATATATACTGAGTAATATTTTTACATCAGATGCGGCCTCTTACAAATTTAGAGA
>JAOCNB020014808.1:0-13904 GCA_026546465.2 Palythoa caribaeorum | reverse complement strand
AAGAAAATTTCATAATTCCAGGAGTTTTCCAGGAATTCCAGGAGTAGTGGGAACCGTGCTTTGAGGTTAAAGTATCATCTAAACAAGACTAGACTTCTTATCAAGGCACCCGATGACTGAAACGGAGGAGGACGAAACGAACTACATAGTGAAAGCCATCACTGAGGCAGAACATACCATAGTCATCGACAAGATCAAAGCAGAAACAAGAAAAGGTGGAAAACTTTTGAAGCTCAGAAATGTCATTACGAGAGGAGACTGAGAGCACCATAGAAGAGACCAGAGCCCCTTACCACTCCGTGAGGGAAGAACTGTGTGTAGTGGAAAGTTTTATATTTCTACTCAAAAAGATCCTCTTACATGAGAAACTACAGAAGAAAATTATCACAATCACACACGAATTAGGATATCTCGGATCAACCAAGACCAAGCAGATGCTACGAGCAAAGTATTGGATTCCATATATGAACTCAGTGATAAATCATGCCATTGGACAATGCTATATATAGTTATAAAGTGACAACCAGGCAAGCGAAGCAGGAACAAATCAAACCCCTTAGTGATCCCAGAGAAACCATGGGAGACAGTAGCAGCAGACTTCGGCGGACCATATACCCCGATGGTAATTACAACCCGGTAGTGATCGACAAAAACCAAGATATCCAGAAGTTGAAATGATTTATTCTACAGGATTTAAAACTATGCAAGAAAAGTTAACCAAGATGTTCGGACATCATGGAATACTACAAGATTGGAACCAGAGAAGGGACCCGATTTAATTCGAAAGAGTTTGCTGATTTCTCAGAGAAAGAAGGATTTGAACACCAAATCACACCGATACAATCCAACTGTTAAACAAGACTGAACAGATTGCCCAACTCCAAAAAAAGAGAAACTAGGAAAAAGATGGCAGTGAAGAAATGCTCATGGCATATAAAAATACACCACACCCTGAGACAGGTGTGTCACCATACCAGGCTATGAACAACAGACCTATCCGCACAAAACTAGTCAAAAAAGAACCAAGATTTCAAGAAAGCAAAGAAGACTCAACAAATGAACAACACCATTCGAACCGTCATTCTACATTCAGGATCAACGGATACGCAATAACAGTGAGGCGCATCGAATTAAAACAGCATCATCAGGAACTCGTAAGAGGGACTCACCTACTGGGTAGTCCATGGATGTCAGGTGTCCGATGCCTTTCAAGTCCGTACTGGGGTCAGACAGGGATGTTTGTGTCTGTTTCGTTTCCTGTTCGTCATTGACTGGGTAATGAGGATATCCAAAGCAAAGAGGCGGAATGGCATCCAGTGGACCCTCTGGTCACAGTTGGACGACCTGGAATTTGCTGACGAGTTGGTTCTACTTTCGCACAGCCAACAGCAGATGCAGGAAAAGACCAGCATCGTGGCAGTAAATTCATCTAGGCTGGGCCTAAACATCCATCGAAGGAAGAGCAAGGCCCTGAAAGTAAATGCCACCAGCACATCCCCTATCACAATTGAAAGCGAAGCACTACAAAAGGTGGAAAGTTTCACTTACCTCGGCAGCATCATTGACACGCACGGAGGGACAAACGCTGACGTGATGACCAGAATCAGCAAGGCTAGGGTAGCTTTCCTGCAATTCAAGAATATCTGGGGCTCAAGAGACATGTAAGCTAACACCAAGATCAGGCTCTTCAACACCAGCGTGAAGTCAGTCCTCCTAGGTGGAGCCGAGTCGTGGAGAACAACAAAAACAACAACCATGAGGATCCAGGCATTCATCAATAATTGCCTGAGGCAAACCTCCGCATACGGGTGCCTGATAGACAGCAAGACAGAAACTGGTGGGAGCTGATATCCAACGTCACTGGAGGTGGATTGGTCACACCTTGCGTAAGCTAGCAAGCAACACCACAAGACAAGCCCTCAGATGAAACCTCAAGGAGCTAAAGGCAAAGATCAAATAGAATAAAATTTAGTGAGTCAACATCCGTCTTGTGGGAGTTGATAGTGAAGCGGCAGATCACTAGGTGTAAAACCTTCCGTAGTCCGCCTCCGTAACGGATGATAGGTCGATGACAGATCAGAGTACTTGTATTTCAAGATTATATACCTTATGATAAAAAATGTTGGTCTCGCCTATTAAACACACAAGAATATTAACATCGAGGTTATTAACGCGGTTTGAAGGATCGTAACGACATTTTTCCATTCTAGAAAATTAACGCGATATTGAATCTATCAATTTTTTAGAAAATTAGGGCCAGTAAACAAAACATTTTGTATTTTGACAAAACAAAATCTTTATTTATAAAAAAAGTACAACGGTATACCTTATTTCTGATCCCGCATACGAAAATCTAAATACTATTGGTATCTTGCAAGTTTAGCTTTTTATTAATCCTATCAAGACGCCATATTTAACATGTCTTTTTATAGCCTTCCCCAGGCTGTGCGCTTCTCATGTCAATGACTCGGAGTCAGCAAAATAGCTCTGGTCTTGCGTGCGCGTGCTTTTGTTTGTTTAAGTTTTTTTAAAACGCGTTGCATTTCTGCCATTTGCAATTTTTGATCTCTATAATGATAAATGTTCGCAGTATTATATCAAGCTTATCTGACAACTTTTAAGTTAAAAGCGGTCTACCACGTTTTGCGCCAAACTGCACAGAATCCGGAGAAACATTTTTTTAGCTCAACTTGGTATATATTGCGCCAGCCACGTATAGTGTTCTCTTTCAAGTCAGGAAATTCTCACTTGTGCTCTGGGAATTCCCCACTCTATGGCATACTTGGCTATTGTACGCTTTTCATCTTCTCGATAAGTTTTCCTTTAAGCTTGTTGCGGACTTGACCTTGATCTTCAGCCACACGTATTTCTTCCAGAATGCTAGCTAGCGTGTTCCTATGTTGAAAGACCTGTCACTTCTGTTAAAGGAATAAATATGCCTAGTTGATACACCGTGTACTACTATCCGAGGATGATAAGACTGGCTTGAAAAACTGTAATATTGTATGACAAGCCATACCGGTCAATATAGTGGGTTGTGTTTTGCGATCAGAACAGCTATTTCATATTTTGAGGCATACAAGGCTTTGCGCATAAACTGAGCAAATAGGAACTGAACGCTGTGAATATTACCTTCGAAATACTCTTCTTAAAAAAATCAGTGAAATGCCCCAACTGGGACTCAAACCCACGTCTCCTGGTCTCTAGTCAGGCGTGATAACCACTACACCATCGGGACTCACCATGCTGGCAATATAGCAAGTTACGGGGTATAGCGTTATCCGCAGGTGATCCCTGAGGTTCAATTTTTTCCTTCATTAGAGTATATTTCTTGTCTCATACACTCCTAGGAAAATAAGAGAGAATTTTTTTCCGGAATGCTAAGTGCAATTGTGGCAGCAATGAAAAGCGTGTATCGTGTCATCTCGGGTTTCCGGTTGTATTTTAGTTGCTTTTCGTTTTCAAAATCTTGTTTATGGTGCGTAAAATGTTTTTGATATTGTGGCATTGTTGTAACTACTATTTCTATTGCCTGCGCGCGAACAACTTCGCAGACTACTTTTTTGTTTTTGAAAAAAAAGAGTGACCGAGGAGCTAAAATTATTTTTATCCGCAATGACTTGCAATCATCTGTCAACATTGTCATTTTTTACAGCACTTAACTAATTAGAAATAACACCTCATCCCAGTTTCATGAATCTACAAGGTGTCAACCATATCATGCTGAGGGCACATAGTATGTGCCCTCAGCCTCATTTGCATAAAATTTTTTATCGGCGCAAAGCTCGTCATGATGCTACAAGACAAGTTGTTCACAGGCACAGATCAACTTCAGAATCTCACAGCTAACCCGCACTGGTAGATTACCCGCACCTTCTCTGATACAAGGTAAAATTAACAGATAACCCGAGAGTTATAGTCAGGCAAACACGGTAATGAAAAATTTTCCATGGCAACTATCAGATCATGGCTGATGAGAAACATAATAAGTTTTTAGTTTGCTCCTGTGCCTCAACTAGAAATCTAGCTGGGATGTGGCAACACTGATTTGTTGTAACTCTGGCAAGTCACATCTGTTTGGCTTGGTCATATAGACAAGAATTTACTCAGTAGGTGAACTGTTGATGAAAAATACGGTCTTTCGCATTTTCATACACATTAGGATTTCATCCACAAACTCATCAAGTCTTTTCATCAGCATTTCTATGCTCCCACTACTACCAATTGTTAATGTATTTTATTATTATTATTATTATTATTATTATTATTATTATTATTATTATTATTATTAATAAATACACATTTCGGCAAGGGGGGGAACAACAACAAAGTTAGAAATAGATATAGCATCTTTATTCCTTTCCAACACACTTGTCCGAAAAAATTGGTTTGAATGCCCTGATCAGGACTCGAACCCACATCTCCTGTGTTATCACGCCTGACTAGTAACCAGGAGATGCGGGTTCGAGTCCCAGTCGGGGCATTCAAACCAATTTTTTCGGACAAGTGTGTTGGAAGGAGAACAAAGATGCTATATCTATTTCTAAATAATTATTATTGTTAATAATTTTTATTTATTACTATAATTATTATTATTGTTATTATTATTAGTATTATTATTATTATCATTAATACTATTATTTTTTTAGCACTTTGTAAAAGATGCTGGCTTTCTTTACATAGCTTTTCTCTTCCTTTATTTTATATTAAAGCTTTCAAGACAAAGACTTCTACAACGAATGCAAGGAGGAATATCTTGAAAAGAGAGCTGCATATCAGCAACAGTATGCAATATCAGGAAAAACTAAAGACATGAAGAAAAAAGAAGCTGTGATTTAACCTTTTAAGCCCCAAAATGACAAATAACATGGAAAGTTGGAAAGCTGGAATGTTCTCCTGTCAGATTGAGCTCCATGCCAAATATATATGAGAAGTTTGATGAATTTGGCTTTTCAACTTCCACAGCTTATTGCACTTGATGAATTCCTTATTTCTCATTACTAATTATGTTATTGAACTGAGATATGTAAGGAGAAGTTAGATGTTGACAAATCACCCTTGGCTCAACGGGTTAACAACCAAAAGAGTTTGAAAAAATTGTTCAAATTGGTTACAATATTTCCTCGAATAAACACTGCCCTCGATTAAATGCCACACATGAGAGCCAAAATATTAATAAATGCCGCCCTAATTCATGAAAAATTTAATAAACACCGGGGCGTTTATTCGAGGAAATACGGTATGCCAGAGCTGCTACGAGATCTGTAAGTCAATGCTGTCAGAGAAAAGTTTATGTCAAAGTGGCCTCAAAGAATGTATTAAACACTTTGCCGTGGAGTAGTCCTTCACCAGGGAGTTTCAAATTATCTAAAAAATTATCTGTATGAAGTGGGGCAGGGACAGCTGCCCCATCCTTAAACCATAATAATCAAAACGTTTATTAAACTTTATTGATTAAACTGTTTTATTAATTCTTAGAAAATAATCCTGAAATAACACACACTCTGATTGGCTACAAATCTATTTTATATAACTGAACATAAATCAATGAATGACGTCACATAACTCAAGATTTGTAAAATTAATCCACTTTTTTTCTTAGTTTATAGTTATTTTCTAAAAGGGATAAAACAGCATCACACGTGTTTCTAGTTAATAATATTGATGCTGTTTTAGTCACTTATTATAATATCAGGAAATCTTTGATGTCATTGAAAAAACTTTGGTGATGAAACAACCTGTAACCATACATGTTTAACATTTACAATTTAAGAGTTCTGAAATTTTAATTGAAAATTTTAGTTTGGGAAAAACCCAAAAAATCCCTGTTCGTTCACAGGCTACTCTCTAGCTGGCTGTAAAAATGACCGTCAAAGGATTGGAACTAGTGAAAAATACAAGAAAACTGCAAAGGAAACACAAAATAATTTCATCAAAAGTTTCCACCGGGAAAATGGGACTACCTTTTCAGACATTCCATTTTATCCATAAATTTTCCACTGGAACAAACCAAAAATCTGATAAACTGGAATTTTTGGAAATTTTTTGCAAATGGTATTAAATCTCCTGGTGTTGACTAGTGTTCATCACCGTCCTTGTTGCTTACATAGATCTGTTTTCCATAACCATAACTTGTCGGTGAATCAATCTTTGGTGGTTGAGGTATCTTTATCATATCCATCGGGCTCTTCATTATCATCCGCTGTTGAAGAAAAATCTAACAATATATAGTGTCCTGTTATTTCTTTGCCTGACATTTCTTGGTTTTCGGTGTTCATGTTTATGTATTCAGAGTCGCCTTCCAAAGGTTTCATTTGAGTGTCTGAATACCCATCATCGTTCCCATGATTCGTGGTGGCTGGGTCATTTTCTTCAGAGACAGCAGCCTCTTGTTTTAGAGCAGCCGCCATCTTATCATCTTCGTATTCATCAGCATGAGGCTGTTTAATGTGGCCTTGTGTTCTTGATGGCACTTTTGGTGCTGGGCCAAAATCTTGAGGTGTTGAGACACTTGAGTTGTTTTCCCTTTCCTCAGCTTCCCTGGCTGTCCTTTCGTGGTCAATATGGATATATGTTATTTTTGGATCATCAATGTCAGTTTTTTTAAATGTTGGTTTGCTATCAAATGGTTTAATTGTGACCACAACAGTTTCAGGACTCGTCCTGATAATTTTAATTATCTCAGCCATAGAGAGTCCAAAAACTTTTATCCCGTTAACCTCAATGATCTCATCATCTGTAAATAAACAGAAACAAATGTCAGTGGCCTCGTCTAACAATATAGTGTATCATGGGATACTTCTTGAAAATACCCCAAGGGAACTCAGGCCATTACAATTTCAGCCAGGGATTTTGAAAAAGCAATGCGGAACAATAGGTCATTTAGGAATAACCCAAGCACGACAATTAATGTGCTGTTAAATTCTCCCAACTGAGTTCCATACTTCCTATATAAGCAGTTTGGGAGAATTCGGCATTTCAACTTCCACAACTTATTTCACTTGATCAATTCCTTGCTTCTCATTACCAGTTCTATATTTTTGTTTGAGTTATGTAAGGAGAAGTTGGAGGTTGATAAAATTTGCATGGGGTTATAAGGGTTAAACACCACTTCTCACAAACAAAAGCTTTGAGTTGAGGCTAAATGCTCACTTTTCATACATTTGCTGTATTTTTGAGAACTTGGCTTCGACTTGATGCTTTTGTTTGTCAGCAGTGGAGGATAATTCAGACTGGCCTATTTCTTAGCAATGGACCTTTGTCACATTCCGTCATCTTGGATTGAAAACTAGGCTCTGGCAGCATCCCTTTTGTGAAACTTTATGTTCCTCGTTTGCCAATTTTTCAGCAAAATCTAGACCAAGTTTCGATAGATGTTTCATTTATTTCAAGCAAGAAGACTCATCGCACCACATGACACCATTGTTTCCCTGTTGTGTCAGCCCAGTGTGGTTGGTGCAGTGGTAAGATTAAAGTTTCTTTTTAAAACACATGCACTTGTTGTATTGATTTTATATTATATTGAATTAGTATTATTATTAGAATTTTGTATTTTTTAAATAAATAGTACAATTTATTATAATAATTACAACTTCCTTAAATCTGATTGGCCCATTCTGAACTCTATTTTTCCCTAACTGTCTTGAAAAACTATCCGATAACAAAACTCTGTCATAGGCTACTTGTTATCGGCTACCTGTTATCGGAACAGTTGAATAAACCAATCACAATCCGGGCTT
Source organism: Palythoa caribaeorum (assembly GCA_026546465.2). Taxonomy (NCBI): domain Eukaryota; kingdom Metazoa; phylum Cnidaria; class Anthozoa; order Zoantharia; family Sphenopidae; genus Palythoa; species Palythoa caribaeorum. Next base: position 6,165 of record JAOCNB020014808.1, on the reverse strand, counting down.
CAGGATTTCTGACCAATCAGCAACAACAGACAGAAATGGACTTCACTCAGTGCCATTACCATTACAAATGCTAAGAAAATTAGTAAAATGTGTTTTTATCTGCAAAGGTTTTGTCACGCTTCAAGCTCATCCAATTTGGTTAATCATGCGTAATGATAACAGACCGAATTGGACTCCACTCAGTCCTATTACCATTACTTCTTCTTCTTCTTCTTCTTCTTCTTCTTCTTCTTTTTATTATTATTATTATTATCATTATTATAAGATGTCTGTCAGGCCTTCTAATCACAAGGTCCCAGTTTCAACCTCTGGCTCAGCCAAGTGTTGAATATTTGTGTGACCTTTTCCACCAAAGTTGCATCAGCTTTCCATCCTCCTGAGGTCAGTAAAATGAGTACCAGCTTCTGCTGGGGGCTAAGCTGCGATGGATTAGTTTCCTGTCCAGGGGGAGTAAATGACTCTCATCCACTTAACACTACAGAAACTGGGGATAAGCACCAGCTCCAATGGGCCACTTGGCTCGTAAATGGATTTAGCTATGTCAGCCCATGGAAGGGAAATAGTCCTTCACCGTTTGTTGAGCTGTCTTCAGACTTAGATGTTTATTTACAGTGAATCTTTTTGTGTTTAGTTAGTGCTCTAAATGCCAAATTAAAAAACTACAAATATCAGTCAAGTTTTTACCAAAAAAAAAACTTTCTTGCTATCAAGTTTTCCCCTGAGCTTGTTCTTAAATTTTGACCAATTTGAGCTTGTAGAAATGAACTACCTTTATGTTTGTTAAGGGCAAGCAGTCAAAAGGTCTCAGATTAACACATCAGTTCGCAGTTGTTAATTAACAATTATTCCAGGAGTGCACGTTGGATATGAGATGGTAAATAGCCAACGAGGCGTGAAGCGTCGAGTTGGTTATAAATCATCTCATATCCAACAAGCGCGAATGGAATAATTGTTTTATAAAATTTTATGAGCTTTCTGAAACCTCCGATACTTAAAATTTTCTCAGCTTTTCCTCCTGCACAAATTTTTCAGCTTGGTAACATTTTCCATATAAGGTCATTCGGTATATGAGCTGATAACCGAGATTGAGTGAACCAATCAGAACGTGAGAAATGCAATATTCGAGGTTGGAAATTTAATAAATTTGTTTATCTGAGCTACAGTAGCTAAATCCTTTCACAAGCCTAAAATGGCCCATTGGTATCAGTGGTTGTCTCCAGTTTCTCTTGTGTTTAGTGGATGAGATTCAACTAGATTCCTCCTGGATAGAACACTAATCAGGGCTTGATACTAACTTTTCAATTTACTAGTCTAGTGGCTTGTGACAACTTAAACGTTACTAGTCAAAACTTTTTTTTACTAGCAAGAGTTCGTTTGGACATGTTTTGTTGTAATAATCTCGTAAAAAAGAGTATTGATGTGTGCGTTCAGAAAATGCTGTTTTGTTTGTCAAATATTTCTTTCAACATAAAAACATGTTCAGTAACCCGTTGAAATGCCATACAACGAAGAGAAAACAGTATTAAATTTTCGTACAAGCTGAACAGCACTTGCCGAGTAACATGATACGTCCACAATAAAATTCCGAAATGTCTTCCTTGAGACAGAAACTAGTTTGGTCAATTTCATTTTGTTAACTAGCCAAAGTGGTAGTGGCAATAGAAAACCAACCAACCAAAACTGAATTTCTACTAGTTTGTGGCTAGTTGGCTACCTTTAGTGTAGAGCCCTACTAATCTGTCCCAGGTTAGAACCCAGCAGAATCTAGTACTTTTAGTATGTACCTACTTCATACGGATAGAAAGCTTGACAGTGCAAGGATTTGAACTTGGAACTTTGTGGCTGGAAGGCAGTGACAGGGCTCGACACTGACTTTTCAACCTACTTGTCTAGTGGCTAGTGACAACTTAAAAGTTATTAGCCACATTACTTTTATTAGCCAAGTGTTGATGTTCGCTTGGTCGAGTTTTGTTGTACTAATCTCGTAATAAGAGTATCGATGTTTGCTTTTAGGGAATGCTTTCTTATTGTTAAATATTTCTTTCAATATAATAACATGTTCAGTAACCGTTTTCATACCATACAATGAAAAGTAAACTGTGTTAAATTTGCCTACCAGACCAAACAGCACTTCAAGCACTCCACCGGTAACATAGTACTCCCACAATGAAATTCCGAAATGTCTTGTGAAAGACCGAAACTAGTTTCAAATGGTAAATTTCATTTTGCTTATTAGCCAAAGTGGCTAGTGGAAATCGAAAAGCTATTAGCCAAAACTGAATTACTGAATTTCTAAATACTAGTCTGTTTTTTATTTTACTTTCAGTATTTTATTTTCACTGATACATCAATGCGATTAGTTACATAAAATACCATTTCTGTTTCTCAAACTATTGCATTCATCAGATACCGCTTGCCTTTAGCTAGTGTAGGCATGGAACCATTTTCTCCTTGCGACATTCAGTACAAGTTTGTACAAGTACCAACTGACGCAACTGATATACAACAAACCACAAGTTTTAACAAAAATATATTAATTCATAATAGACATAGATTTGTGAAGTGTGTTCGATTTTGAATGCCTTGCACCTGCATGTTACATTTCATTTTATAAAAAAAACTGTAATTTTGTATTTTTATATAACGACTATCAAATTAATTAACAGGTCCAAACAAACACATATTTATTACAAAACTTTGTTGGCAAGTTTTTATTCAAAACTAATTTGTACAAAGCACACATTGCTAATTGTAACCCTGTAAACGCGCCATAATAACATACTTAGGTATTTATTGACTTCTAGCAAACATATACACGCTTTTCATAAGAACCAGTCTTTGGCTAAATGGCTACCGTTAATGTCAAGACCTGAGTAATCTTACCACTGTGCTTACCTTGAGACGTTGATATTATACAATTTATATCGTTTAAACTTACAACTTATTATTAATAATAATTCTAATCAAATACAACTTATCAAATGATGCTGCAGGCAAAACTTGTACTTACCAATATCATCAAAATGAACACTTGGTCCACTAGAAAAAACATAAGAATAAAACATTTAGAAGCTCAATGTGCTTAAAAGACTGAGATAAAAATTCCTAGAAGTTATTACACCAGTTATCTGTTTTCATTTCTGTGTAAACTACGCGAGAGTCTTTGCTCTCTGATTGATACACTAGTTCATCACAGTTTAGCCCCTTCAGAATTCAGTACTCAAAATAGAGAATATTACATAGCCCCGTGCATAGAGATACAAAATTTCTCTTTGAGTGTTGAAAATATTTCAAGAGTGAGCAAAGCATTATATAAACACCAATGAGTTTGACATAGTCATTGCTTTCAAACTGACAACAATGAGTTTGACATAGTCATTGCTTTCAAACTGTTGCATCAAAAACTGTTGCATCATATCATTGTTGTTATGTAACCATAACAACAATGATATTTTCATGTGTAAAGATTATATGTTGTTGTCACATGGAAAAATATCACATTATAAAACAATATTATTTATGCAATATATAACAATATTATTTATACAGCTGGCTAAAGCACCCAGGGGCAGGGGTACTTTGCCAGAAAATGGGTGCGTATGTGCCGCTCAGGCCTCCAAAACTGTTCCCTGTTCTAAAAGGTCCTGCAAAAGGACACCATGTTCTATAATTTGGCTGTTAATGTGGACCCCCAAGTTATAAAAACACAAAGTGAGTAAAGAGATTAATTTTTACCATGGTTCTCACTGATAAACGATAACAAAATTTCAGGAGTTTTCCAGGGTAGAAAACATATTTTTCCAGGACCCAACCCCAAATTCTCTCTCGGCAAAAATAAAAGGATATCAAGTAATTTCAATATTAATTTCTGCCATAAAAGTAGCAACTGGTAAATTTTGGATTGTTTATAAAACTGTTGAAAAATTTTCCACAAAATTCCAGGAGTTTTCCAGCAGTACAGGAAAATTATCTGCTTTTCCAGGAGTTTTCCAGGGCACAGGAAGAAAATTTCAAAATTCCAGGAGTTTTCCAGGAAATCCAGGAGTAGTGGAAACCATGTTTTACTTTGAGGACCTTTGTATGACTCTGAATCACACACCCATTCTTAAAATGCTTTGCAAATTAGATACTGTATGTGCGTTATTGAACAAGCGTGAGGTCAAGATGGCTGAATATTGGCCAAATTCTTTTTTTACATTATCATGGACCGAGATGAAGTTGAGGTCCATGAAAATGCAAAAAAAAGAATGAGGCCAATGTCCAGCCATCTTAACCGAACAAGCTTGTTCAATAACGGATTTATCATATGGCCAAAGAACTTCACTTTGGTACTGTTTTCTGTAAGACAAAAATGCTTCCATGTCTTCTTATCACTTTGCGTTTTAATTTTTGTATTTGTTGGTTTTTGTTGACGAATAAACTTATGAAACTTGTCTATGTTTTCTTTGTTTTGACTGACCTCTTCCCCTATTTGCGACTCCATTGCCCAAAACTTAATGTGTAATTCCACTCCATGCAATGTTTTTTCTTGCAGGAACAAAACGAGCAATCCTAAGCAGCAAGATGGGCCTATCTTACCTATTCATGTAACCAATCAGAACACAGATTTTGCTTCATCTTGCCTGCTCAGTGAGCCTACCATATAAAAAGCTAAGCTAAATCCATTTACGAGCCTAAGTGGCCCAATGGAGCTGGTGCTTATCTCCGGTTTCTGTAGTGTTAAGCGGATGAGAGTCATTGACTCCACCTGGACGGGACAATAATCTATCTCAGGTAATAGCCCTCAGCAGAAGCTGGTTCTCATTTTACCGACCTCAGGAGGATGGAAAGCTGAGTCAACTTTGGCAGAAAAGAAGGTCACACAATTGTTCAACACTCGGCTTAGCCAGGGATTGGACCTGGGACCTTGTGGTTAGAAGGTGGAGGTCTTACCACTGCACCAACCACGCCACCATATAATAAACAGTTATTTTAGCAGAAGGCTAAAATCGGGAACCCTATTTGGCACCACATACCTACATAGCACTAGTGAGTGAGTGGCATTAGATCCCCATCAACTCTGGGGTCAAATGGAACGAGTTGCCAAATTACTGGGTAATTTGTCTTGCTCTAGTTCAAAAACACAGTGGTCTAGTTTAATTCATAAGGGTTGTGCTAACTCCTTATTGTTCCAGTGACATCCTCTAACCTCATTTTAAAATTGATTTTTGAGTTCTAATGAATTGCACAAAGTTATCAAACCTTTCTAAAATTTCATCCATGATCAAGTTTGCTAATCTACTTTCCACATTCTTAAGGTTTGAGAGTTTCTTCTTTTGCTCCCTGATTCTTGATTCTGGACCAGTTGCCATCCCTCTGGCTGGTCGAGCCTGAAATATAAGTTGTACACAAAAATGATCAACAGAGCATTACTAGTAAACTTCATAATCAGGGGTTATATTAAAGTGTACATGACCTCAAAATTGCTTTTGTTACACTGAAATTCTCCTAATTTGTACTTCTAATTTGAATTTTGAAAAATGAACTAATTTATAATTTTCCCCTTTGATTTATGGAGCGTAAAAATGCGACCTTGTGTGCTCTTGACCGAGTTTGGCCTGGGCCCACAATGGCTGATGACATCATATATTAAGTGCATTCTTGTCTGCATGTCAAGCGAAGCTTGCAGTGATAAGCTGTGGAGCAAAGTATTTTGCTCAATATTGCTACAAAAAGAAACACTGCAGCATCATACATGGTCAGTATTCACTGTTAAGCACGGCCAAGGCTTGAAAATGGTGCAAAATCTCTACTTTTGAATGCCCAAAACACTAGGATAGCAAGGTCTTTCTTTGTTCATCCTATTTTTTCTAATAGTAACACCACATTGTAAAGCTCTAAGACTAAAAAAAAGTTTTTGGGGTCATATACACTTTGAGGCTTGGAACAGGATGGCATTTAGATTCAGCACCTGGGAAAAGTTTATGCAATGTTTATTTTGTTCTTTTGGTTGAGATGCTGAAAGCATCCTGGTAAAGCCATCCTCATAGCTGGTCAATTTGCCCAGTGCCTGGCCCTTAATGAACCCCTGCATGATATTCCCAAGTACATACCATTTGCACTGGCTGAAGGTGTTATTTGAACATGAAGCCAAGGGCACAATGAACCCAGTGTTCCATTAATGCG
>JAOCNB020014713.1:0-13907 GCA_026546465.2 Palythoa caribaeorum | reverse complement strand
GCTTTGCAGCTGCAGTAAATTGTGATTTCAAGTCCGCAACTAAAGTTTACATCACATGTTTTTGTCCTTTGGCTTTGTCGCGCGTGATTGTTACCTCGAAGTTCGGTGAGTACTTAAAAATAGTTACGCTTTGCCACTTGGAAATACATTTTCTTTCCTGTAACTAACCGTTTGCAATATTGCTATCGTTACATATACTTCTTGATAGTTACAATCGTTCGCTGAACTCTGAGATTTTCTTTCAACTTCAAAGTTTTGATGTTTGATAGATTTGTCGTTCAATTATTAGGCCGTTAGGCAAACCGTTAGGAAAGCTGTTAGGAAAATGGAGGAAATCCGTTAGAAACGTTTAACAAACCGTTAGAATTTTTCTGCTGACCGTTTGAAGCGTTTAATAAACCGTTCAAAGCGTTTGAAAAACCGTTCAAAGCGTTTGAAAAACCGTTCACTAACTGTTCGTTAGCCGTTAGTTTTTGCCCGTTAAGAGCGAAACCGTTAATGTACGAAATCCCATGCAAGGTCACAATTATTGATAAAGCAAGAAAAACATGTAGTGATAAACAACTTTATTGACAACAAATAATAATTACAGATGTTCTCTATCGAGACATTTACAACAAGTTTAGTTATTTAGTGACACTGAAAGTCACACTGCCCCCAAACGATAAGAAAGAAGAACTCTCCTTTTTACCCAGGCACCCCGTAGGGGCCTGGGTTTAAAATTCGGGGTTCTTATTTTCTTCATCCGCAAAAAGCAGTCACGTGGTCAAAAGCTGTCACATGATCGACTGCTAAAGCTGTCACATGATCGACTGCTTCTCCTGGTCGATTACAGAGTGCTTCGCTTCGCTCTTTCTATTGTTGAAATGGATAAGTTATTGGAATCTAATACGCTCAAATCGCTTACAGATGGACACACCGTTCGCGGTAGACCCAACCTAAAAGATGTCGAGCGTTTTCGGAACGGGTCGAACCATTTGAGAGGCCGCGAACACTTTATCGTGAACCAAGCTATCGTGAAACTTATCGTGAACCAAGCTAAACTTATCACAAACAAGCTATTATCTATCTATTCTGAACCAACTACTTCTGAATCTTATGTGAACTATGGAAGTACAAAGGAGCATATTGTTGAATCTCAACACAGTCTTAACGAGCAACAAAGGAGATTTGCTGCTACAATTGTAAGTGAAGATATCAGAACCACACCATGTGACTCCGAAAGAAAGAACATTTCTATCGTAGCGGTAAATATTCTTTTATTACTTGTCTTTTCTTCAATAATGAACGCGAATGGACATTTTTTCGCTGGTTTAATGATAATAAGCTTAATTATCTTGCTTATTTTACTAGCACATGTATTTTTAGTCACTTACTCTGTACCAAGCGTTGATGTTTATTGTGAAACTATTGTGAATTCAGCGCTTAATGACTGCAATGTATTAGAGAAAGCTAATGATTTGACTTTACATGTACACAATGATGTTATTGTCACAATAAATATTACAGAGAATACTAGATCTCGTTATTCAAAGTATGTTTATTATAATTATAGAAATGTTAAGCTACGCACTCATGGGAAAGTGTTAAAACGTGATCGTGCACCGAGTAGAATAACAGTACGAACTCTAAAAAGCCTCAGGAATAAAAGTAAAAAGCTTAGACAGTTTGTATATAAGGTAATACGTTCAAATATACCCAAGTCTTCAAAGATACATTCCTATATTAAATACTCAAATGATAACAAATATGCTCAGAGCTATACAAAGTTTAAGAGGAAAATTACAAGGCAAAGATTTATTTCTAGAAGGCTAAGCTTCAGATTTAGAGCTAGTCAATATTATATATCAATGTTTTTTTGTAATAAATTGATATCGCTGTATAAGTCCCAGTCACATGTAGTAAATTGTTGTCAATCGAAACTATACAATGATGTAGAGAAAAACCCAGGTCCAACTGTTGATCCAAGTAAAACAATAACAGCTCCATATAGCCAAGGTAATGTTGCTATTTTTGGACAAAATGCAGGACAACAATGTGTTGCTATGAGTTTATGCTCTTTGATTTATAATTCAAACAGTGGGATCAATTCATCCAATGATCTTGTAAATATAATGAATATTGGAAATCAGCTGTATTCAAGATTGTCTCAATCAGCAAGACAAGCATTTCTTTTACAAGCAGAGTTGCCAACAATGTTAAATGTGTTCGACACTGACTATGAACTTCAATTCAGTGAGAGTTTTACGGGCAATGTGCATCAAGAGACCACAATAGAAGGATATGACTACTGTACTTCATTAGAAATGGCACTTCAATCTTTATTGTCTGACAATTATACAAGTTTTATAATAACAATAGGGGCTACTGCTGTTTCTACATATTGCCATGGAAATATTGGTTTCAGAGTATTTGATTCTCACGCAAGGGATTTATATGGTAGAAGCAATATCAATGGTACATGTGTGCTACTAGAATTGTCATCATTAAATAATTTAATTCAGTACTTTCAAAGTATACACAACAATGATGTATTTGAGATTAAAGGAGTAAAAATTCACAAAGTCCAAGGTAATGTGCGTGACAATGAAAACTTTTTGCATGAAGTCAGTTATTTCAACTTGAGTTGTACTGTAGCTCTCTATTCAATTTCCTACTCTATAATGAAGTCATGTGGTTACTGGAATTCAAACACAATAAGTAGTATTATAGTTGGTGGTAAACAATTATGTAAAAATCTAAGTTTACAAAGTTACCTGACGCCAAGTGATCTACCAAACAGTATTGATGTGTGTGGAGCAGAAGTAACCCTTCTATGTAGTAATATTACAAATGGAGAATTAAATGATTCACCTGAGGTTAAATCGAATCTCAAAGATATAATACAGAATCATAGTAAAAACACTGGATTCTTAATGTGGTTTTCAACTTATTGTATCAGTTGCATTTTTAAACCTACAACAAGATCAAATTATATGTATGCTTTTCTGCTTTACGATGAATCTAAAACACCTCCTATTCAGTATATAAAGAATATAAATGGAACGTGCATGCTTCTGGATACCATTTTAAATGTTAAGAGAAACCAGTTTAGAGAACAATATAAAATGCAGTTTTTATCATGTTCATGTAAAGATATGGACAGAAATGACAGAAAGAGACTAATGAACAGACAGAAACAAAAACAAAATTATGATCGAATGGAACCATCGAAAAAGAAAATATTGTTAGAAAAGGTACAATCAAGGTATAATGCCAATAAGCAAGATGTAGCAAGAAAGTATAAAACAATGGATAGTGACAAAAAACGAAAGTTATTGGACAAGCAGACAGAAAAATATAGAGCAATGGATAGCAAAGAAAAACAGGAGCTATTAGACAAGCTTAAGCAAGACTTCTATCGTAAGAAAAATAAAGATATACTTTCTTGTATTGAACAGTTTCAAAAGAAAATAAGAGAAGGTCCCTATTATATATGCTGTGTGTGTAACAGATGTCTATATAAGAAATCAGTCATTAAACTTAATACAGACAAGTATCCTTCTGAAGACGTATTTACAATTAAATCATCATTTGATGACAAACAATATATCTGTAAAACCTGTCACTCAAAATGTGTACAAGATAAAACTCCATGTCAGGCAATTGTAAATAATTTATTTGTTGATGATGTCCCATATGACCTAGACTGCCTAAGAAAATTAGAACAGATATTAATAGCACAGCGTATAGTATTTGAAAAAATTGTAGTGATGCCAAAAGGACAACAAAGAAAAATCAAAGGTGCTATATGTAATGTTCCAGTTCAATGTGACCAAACATGTAATATATTGCCTCGCCCTCCTGAAAGATCAGGCATTATAATGCTAAAATTAAAGAGAAAGCTGCAGTTTAGAGGTCATGTATATTTTGAAGCTGTCAGACCAGCATTTGTACAAGCAGCACTTACATGGCTGAAAGCAAACAACACATTATATAAAAATATAGTCATTGATTGTACAAACATCGGCAATGAGCACACAATTATACATCATGAAGATAGCTCTTTATTATCTGACAATGATACTGATCAAGAAAGTACTACTAGCCAAAATGTTGAAGAACTACCCACAACTAACTATAATGTAGATCATGCTGATCCTACAGATCATGACAATGTAGACAATGAAACAATAGATGAAGAGCAAGATGACCCTTTGAATGAACACAGATCACCCACTAATGAAACATGTTTACAAGCAGTTGTCCCAGATTACCCAGTTATTTTAGAAGAAAACAGTAGTAATATTTCTACTGGAAGGGAGATTTACAATGTTGCACCTGGTGAGAATAAACATCCAGTATCTTTGATGACAGATGATTTATGTGAAGAACTTGCATTCCCAGTATTATTTCCCAAAGGTAGATTTGGATATAAGACTAAAAGAAATATAACATTGTCTCCTGTTAAATATTTCAATACCAGGCTGTTACATTATAGTGGCAGATTTGCTACAAACCCTGAGTATCTATTCTTTGCTCAATTTATAATTGAACAGAAAAAAGTATCTGATAGTATAAACATAGCATTAAAGAAGGTTCGTGGACATTCTCTTACAGCTTTACAAATTAAATCAAATACAGAAATTCTAAAGAACTTCATTTCTCAAGACCAGGCCTATTTATTTTTAAGACAGATTCCCGGATCTCCTCCATATTGGCAAAAGTTTATGTACGAAGTAGTCGCAATGGTAAAACAACTTGGTATACCAACATGGTTTATGACACTATCATGTGCTGATTTAAGATGGCCTGAACTATTTCAAATCATTTCAAGAGCCAATGGTAGAAACATTAGTGATGAAGAGGTAGATGCTTTGTCTTATGACGAAAAATGCAGGCTAATTAATCTTAATCCTGTTATTACAGCAAAACACTTTCAATATAGAGTGGAAACTTTCTTTACTGAAATTTTACTGGCTAATGTGAACCCAATAGGTAAAATAGTGCATTATGCTCTTCGGATAGAATTTCAAATGAGAGGAAGTCCTCATTTACATGCATTGATATGGACATCAGACTGCCCTATACTAACCAAGGATACTAAAGAAGCTTATATAGAATATGTAGATCAACATGTACAAGCTTCCTTACCTGACAAAGACACTGATCCACAGTTATATGAATTAGTAAAAAAATATCAAACTCATAGCCACAGTAAAACATGTAGGAAATATAGAAATATTGCATGTAGATTTAATTTTGGCCAGTTCTTTACTGACAGAACTATTGTAGCTGAACCTTTACCTGATGATATGAATGATGAGATTAAAAGTAGCACATTGAACAGATGTAAAGAAATACTTTCTTCTGTGAAGCAGAAAATAGATGAAGTTCTGAATCCAAGCAAGCCTAATTTATACAACCCATGTCTTACACAAGAAGATATACTAGAAGAAGTTGGAACCAACAAAGAGGAGTATGAAGCAGCATTATCAGTATCTCCTGATTCTGACTATGGTTTACATCTGAAGAGATCACTAGATAGTTGTTTTACTAATAACTATTTCATTGCTGGTATTAAGGGATTTGCTGCAAATGTGGATCTTCAACCTGTCTTTAATCATTATAAATGCATTACATATGTATGTAGCTATTTTACAAAAGATGAGACTGAATGCTCCCAAGCTATTGTAAATGCTGCAAGAGAAGCTAAAGAATCAAATCTAAATGTCAAAGATGGACTAAAAAAAATTGGTGCTGCTTTTCTTTCGTCTCGTGAAGTTAGCTCACAAGAGAGTGTTTATCGTTGCATGCCTGAGCTTTGGTTGAGAAAGATATTTCCTAAAACTGTATTTGTCAGTACTGACATGCCAGAGAAAAGACTGAGAGTTGCAAAGAGTCAAAAAGAGTTAGACGAATTAGATGATGATAGTACAGACATATATAAGTCAAATGTCATTGAACGTTACAGTTTAAGACCGAATAATATTGTATCTGTCAATAACATGTGCCTTGCAGAATTTGCTGCTTACTATTACAAGGACTACAAAAATGATCTCTCTGAAACTGCAGATGCTCAACCAGAGGTACTCACTGATAACATAATTGAACAAGCGAACATGGAATCAAATAATAAATCTTTTCCTGGCACAATCAGACTAATAAACGGCACTGAAGTCATGAAATGTAGGAAGGTTAAAGCCGTTATTAGATATCATACTCCAAACAAGACAAAAGAACCTGAAAATTATTTCCACCATCTTCTCATGCTATACTACCCATGGAGAGTTGAAACTGAGCTCTTAGGTAATCAACAGACTTACATGTCTAAATTCTGTGAACCCAATGTCCAAGCACTAGTGGAACAAAATAAGATTATATTTGAACCAGATTCAGATGCAGTCATTGAAGCACTTGAGACATTGAGAAATAATGACATAACACTTCACTCATATGACCCTATTAATGATCAAGAAAATGATGACATTCAGTCAGAGATGACAAATCATTCCAATGATAATGAATCATTTAACAATTTACCACCAGAACATCTTGGTAATGGACAAACTAGTTCTGATCAATCCACAAGTGGAGCAATAGCAACATACATACAGCCATCTGACATTTCTGATGATGATCTTCGACAGTCTGTAAGATCACTAAACAAAGAACAACGTACAGCATATGACATTGCATTAACATGGTGTAGAACTAAGGTTAAAAATATGAATTGTATAAAACCAGAAAAAGTAGAACCAATCTATTTATTCATAACAGGTGGTGCAGGAGCTGGCAAATCACATTTAATTAAAGCAATATACCATACCTGTACAAAAACATTCAGACATGGACCAGCTAATCCTGAAAAACCTACTGTACTGTTAATGGCTCCAACTGGAGTGGCTGCTATCAATATAAATGGCACTACTATACATACTGCATTAGCTATACCTAAGGAATCAGGTGAAAATGTACCTCCAATGTCTGATCAAAAAAGAACACAAATAAGGTTATCTCTGTCTGAATTGAAATTAATAATCATTGATGAAATCTCTATGGTATCAAACACAACTTTACTACATATACATCAGAGGCTTAAAGATATTTTTGGTACACCAAGTGATCAGCTGTTTGCTGGACTTAGTATCATAGTAGTAGGTGATTTATATCAACTTCCTCCAATACGAAGAAAACCTGTGTTTGATGAGTATAAGAACAATGTATTTAACTTATGCCATCCCTGGTCAGTGTTCAAAATGATTGAGTTAACTGAAATAATGAGACAGAAGGATGACAAACCATTCACTGAGTTATTGAATAGATTAAGAACTGCAACACACACTGAGGATGATCTTAAAATTATACAATCAAGATCCTTAGATAATTCAGTGAATAATGCCAACTACCCAACACAAGCATTACACATTTTTGCTGAAAATGCACCTGTAGACCAACACAACAATGGACACTTAGAACAACTAAGAACACCATTATACAGTCTCCAAGCTATAGATCAATACCCAAAAAATGTTTCAAAACAAGATATTGACAGAGTGTTAGCTAGAGGAAGATCAGAGACTGGTGGCCTTGACTCTAAAATATTGATTAAAGTAAATGCTAGGGTTATGCTAACTGTAAACATAGACATAACTGATAGGTTAATAAATGGTCAAATGGGTACAGTGACAAAAGTAGCTATCAATCAAAACACAAACAAGCCTTCTGTCATTTATATCAAATTTGATGACCCTCAAGCAGGCATCAATGCTATACAAAACCATTCAGATAAATATGCCAGAGAAAAGAATTCTGTACCAATACAACCTGTACTTGCAAGAATAAAGATCAAACCAGGAAAACCATCTTCACCAGAATTACAAAGACTGCAGTTTCCAATTACACTAGCATGGGCATGTACAGTACACAAAGTACAAGGATTAACACTCAATGAAATTGTTGTTAGCTTTAACCTAAATAGACAAAATCATTTTAACTATGGCCAGATTTATGTAGCACTGAGCAGAGCAACATCTTTACAAGGACTGCATGTGATTGGTCAAATCAAAAACAAACATGTTAGAGCCAACCCTAAAGTACAGTTAGAATATGACAGAATGAGACAGAATTCAACTTCTACATCCAGTGTGACCAGTCAAGATACTACTTGTAGCACTCTTACTGTAGCTCTATTAAATATACGCTCATTAAGAAAACATTGTATTGATATCAAACATGATACAAGGCTTACAGAATGTGACATCTTGGCTTTGACTGAAACTCAACTCTTACCCCATAACTCAGATGACACTATCAAAGAAATTCTGCACCCTTATACACTATATAGGCAAGACCATCCTGCTGATAAGTATTTAAGCTTAGCTATTTGTACTAAAGAAAATGTTAATATACTGCAAATACAATATTTTCCCAATATAAATGGTTTACTATATAAAATATTTAACTGCAACACCAATCAAAACTTGACATTCCTTCTAATCTATAGGAAAAATAATTCCAATACAGCACAATATGTTAACTGCATGGATAATATTCTAAGAACACATAGCATTGACATCATCTTAGGAGACTTTAACTTAAATTATCTCAATCCTGAATCTAGCACCATGTCACTCAAACAGCTAATGAACTCTTATTGTTATACTCAAATTGTAAACAGTCCTACATTTATTTCAGCTGGAACTTTACTCGATCAAATATTTGTTAACCAAAATCTTCTAAACACTACTCAAAATAAGGTCATTTCAGTGTATTACTCAGATCATGATGCAGTAAAAATTGTCATTCAACACAACCATTACAATATATAAATTGACTTAGCATTTCCTCACCTTATGTTTTCTATAAAACCGAAACTCCCATCAAGCTCGTATCAATATACAAAACAATCTTACATCATGAATCCATAGAAATATGTGAAATTATAACTTAACTTACTACATTTGTACATTCATATGTAAGGTTACAAATTACCCGGGCAAATTAGCATGTCCAGCTTCTATGTTTCAATGCGAACAACAATATAATACTAAGACGATTTAAAAATAACCCATATAATTTATTACACATCCAATTCTAATCAATTACAAAACGACTAAATGGCAAAGAATCACCTAGCTACCTTGTACATCAATTGGACGACGACCCACGGACCACGGAGGGTCCACACAAGTACACAGGCGTCAAGACATTTCAGGTAGGCCAGAGCAATTATTACACAAAAAACAACTACGTTGATGTAATCGCATACAGAACTTATTTCTTCAAATGCTAACCGAACATTTTATGACAAACTAAAGCAACTAACAGTCTTTGGTACAAAGGAAATAGAATAAAAAGCATTGATAGAAAACACAAACTCTGTTAAGCGGAGTCTACACGGAAGAATGAGAAATAAAAATTGTCGCAGACTCGAACACACATTTCGTCTCGTTTATTCTTACCTTTCGAGTTTTTGCTCCGTTTCAGCTTGCAATAGCAGCTTCTGCAAGTGGAGTTTTCCTTGTTCGCGTTTACAAAAGAAGATTTTCTTGAAGATTTCAAGCCGCAAACATGGCACCCTTTACCATATCGGAACATGACCAACGCTAGGCCAAGGGGGCAGCGAAAACAAAATTTGTCCGTGAGAGACGTTTGCTGGCTCGCGGCGCACTGAAAAAAAGTATTTCCGCCTTTTCCTCCAAACAAGACGCTTCACAGAGCAAAGTTTCCGCCATTTATTTGATTTAAAATCCATTTTACATCGAAGACTCAATCAAATAAAGCAAGAAATTTTGCAGTCCCATCTTGATCGTCCGCCATTTTGTTTGTTTTTTTTCTCGTGATGTCACGAAAGGTGATTCGTCTCAGCCAATCAGACAAAAGTCACCTTTGCTGTTTGTCACTACCATCCAATAAGAATTGAGAATTCTTACTTATTTAAGCCGTTGTAGCACGTGTTATTCACATTCCAATCTTCTAGCGTTTGCAGTACGTCTAAGAAAATGTCTTCTTCTCCACAGAAAAGACCTTCTTCTCCACAGAACAGGCACCCTCCTCTTATTGGTTATGTGCATGACTTCTCCACTGTACAAAGAAACAGAAAAGACACACTCGACTTCCATACCTTTACCATACAAACATCAAGTTCTGAGAACAGAACAGGTCTTCTCTACTCGCCCAAGAAAAAGAAGTTGTTGTTAGAGAGTCAACAATCCAGAACACCAGTGAAACTACAAGATTATACGTTTACGGACGACGACAAGATTATTGTGAATGATATGACCTACATTACATCAGCTCAGCCGACGGAGTATTCTTTCCAGTATAAGAATCTGCCCGCCACAATGCCAGATCCTGTCACACTGTTAGATATTCTTAACGAGAAGAAAGAGTGGGAACTCGTCACCGTAAGGGCAAAGGTCTTATCGACAAAAGAGCCAACCACTGTGGGCGCAAAGAACTTTCGCCTTTGTGAAGGAATGATAGGTGACAACACATCTACAATGCCTATCGATATATGGGAACAACACATCGAAAAAATTAAACCAGGGAAAACTTATTCCTTCAAAGCCATCCAACTTAAAGTATGGAACAAGGTAAAGAAACTGAGCACGACCAAGAAATCAGAGATCGACGAGATAACAGATGATGCTTTGGCATCCATCGAAGACGACGCTGCTACTGAAGACCCACCAACAGCAGAGGTCACGGTAGATGAAGTATTGCAATTGGAAAAATATGCAGTATTTTACAAGTGTTTTAAATGCTCAAGGAGAATTAATCAAAATGCCACATCAAAAACTGTGAAATGCAACAAGTGTGGTATTATGAGAACCGACAAGTGCCAAACAGGAATATCATCAAAGCTCTCCGTGAACACCACAGCTAATGGGATTCTTTCACTCAACTTTAGAGATGACGCGCTGCAACAACTTCTACCAGGAGATGTAGTTGTAAACATGGATGAAGAGACACTAGCAGAAAAACTCTTGTATCTTACAAGTTTTAAGTTGATGTACGAAACCACCACATTCAACGTGATAAGTATCACAACAACCTAAAGTTACATGAACACTTGTTGACATAAACATTTTCGTTCAAATATCGTTACTGTTCATATATAACCAAGATTTAGATGATTAGGAAAACCCACAGATTTATGTATATAACTAGACTAAGACAGCCTAAAGTTACATAAACAAGTGTTTACATAAACATTTTCGTTGATATATTGTTACTGTTCATATTTAACACATGAGTTTTGAAAAACACAATGATTTGTATTTGGTTCAGAGGTTTTTAAATTGTTGATATTTTGTTTTAAGTCTATCCAACATAATTTCATTTACTTTAACGATGTTAATTAATAAAGAGTATTTCATTAATGATGATAAAAGGTCTGATTGTTGCTTTTCGGTACAATTTTTAGACTGAGAATCAGGCTCTCCTTAGGGAGGGGAGGGGAGAAAGGAAGGAAAGGAGCCCTGACACAAATATATATCGAGAGCCGTGTTCTTCGATCACGACGCGATCGAAATGCTGATTGGCTAAGATGACAATACAACGCAAACCTTCGACAAATATTCAAATTTACTTTTTCAACAAGCCAAAACTCACATTTTTTGCGCGGGACTCTATATTTTTCTTCGTTTTATTGGCAAAAGCAGGTAAAGATCAATCTTTTTGAAAGATTTAAAAAAATTCTAATTACTCAAACATGCACAAAAGTATTTCTTTGTGTCTTTTGCTCGCAGTTTGTTGGTAGAACTGACGCTGTGAAATCTAAAACAAAAAGCATTTTTTCCGTGTTTTGCAATAACATAGCTCAACAATCTTATTTAGATTTGCTTAATAAAGTGTAAAGTAGGTGTTTTGTGGGAAAATTGATTCAATTCTATTCTTGTTTGTGATTTTGTGATTTTTTTATGTTTACCTCTAGTTTCCCGCTTTTTTCTTCAAAAACTCTCAAAAGTGCCTCTCATTCTCGAGTAAATATCTCAAAAACCTGCTCGGGACTAATACGTTTTCTTTACATATTTGAAATCTGCATTAAATTTCCGGTATAAAACGTTCTCTTTGAGAAAATTCTGATTACTATTAGCCAAAGTAGTCAGTGTCCTTAACTACAAATTCTGTTTTCAACTACCGGAAACAAATGCGAATGCCTTTGTTCGACCAGGACAAAATTATCAGGCCAGGCCCAAAACATCAAAAACACCGCTGGGCAGGTTTGGCTTAATGAAGCCGGGCTCCCTGTGGGGCTACTTTCCGTTTGTTTGCCCGGTCTGGGTTTCCGAGAACGACTAGTATCTTTTTGGGCTTTTCACGTCACCGTTCGAGTCCGATAGAGGGGAAGACGACATTGATCCCGCGCACGGATCTCTAGTACTCTTTTTGTTTTTTTGGGTATCCTTAGTTTTTGCATAGGAAGCGAAGGAAGCCCAAATACATATATAGTTCTTTAGCAATTGCCTGCAGGAGGGGCTAATGCAGTTATACTGTCCTACAACATTCAAAACATTCGTAATTTTTTTTTGTAATTTTAATGAACTACAAGCCAAATAAGCATTTATATAATGAAGTTCACAGAGATTTTTTCCGAATCATATTCATTTACTCTCTCTCTCTCTACTTAGCCGGAAAGTGCCTGGGTTAACGCAGTTATGCGTCTAGTTTAAAGTGTAATGGCCCAGTATATTGTTAGCTTTTTATTTTTATATTTATTCCCCCCTACGATCTTATATTTTTGGCCTAAAAGTTCATAAAACAGTAAATTAAATTTGTCTGGCCAAACACAAATCTAAATTTTGTTCAGCCTTAAATCGCAAGAAATTAGGCCGCACAAAAGTGATTCAGCTTATGGGAGATAACAATCTGTCTAGCAAAAAATGGGGTGGACTAGTAAACCTAAGTGATTACTAGTCCACATGTCTAGTAAAAATAAATAGGAATTTCTATCCCAGAATATGTATTTGGACTTTTTCGAAAACATAATTTGAACTTCACAAATCATTAACAAACCAAAAATGAAGCAATTCCCCGTACACGTGAGTTTGGCAGTTCAAATTTAAGAAGACTTCTGATTGGATTAAGTTTAAATACTAATTAGGGGGCATAACAAGCCCCAGTCCCCCTAAGAACCACTATGCAGGCAATAAACAAAACTGCAAGCTGTCATTGCAGTGAGTTAGATTGCTCATGGCAAGTCGATCATGCATGGCTTCAGTTTGATGAAAGCAGCGGATTAATGACATGTTCACTCTGCAAGAAGCCCAATGTATGTACTTGGAGGCAATGGCAAAAACGCGTGCATTACAGGATATGCGGCACTAGGACTTGACAAAGTGAAAGCTCATGCCAAAATAATTAATTCACTTGGGAAAACAAATATGTGACCTTGCACGGGAAAACGTACTCTAACGACTTTCCGTTAAACGGGTGAAAAAAAGGGGTTGCCAAGTCGTTCGAACGGGTTAGTGATTATTACGAACGGGTTAACTAGTCATTCGAACGGGTTAGTGATTTTTACGAATGGGTTGCCTAGTCGTTCGAACGGGTTAGTGATTTTTACGAACGGGTTGCCTAGTCGTTCGAACGGGTTAGTGATTATTACGAACGGGTTGCCTAGTCGTTCGAACGACTTGTGAAAAATTTCAAACGGGCAGCTGAACCGTTCTAACGGCTTATGAAAACTTGGGAACGGATACTGATAGTCGAGCCGTTCACAAGGCTCATATAAACTTTAATCGCTTGGCCACATCGGCTTTCTTATGGTTCTGAATGATTCAAGGAAAACTTATCTCGATTAGAGTCTCACAAAAGCGACGCCGAATGACTTGCATGAGTTTATATTAATTGCATTGCGAACGAACAGCTTTGAATGGCTGCAGTTGACTTTTCGAATTGATTGCTATTACTTCTTCAAA
>JAOCNB020014605.1:0-13912 GCA_026546465.2 Palythoa caribaeorum | reverse complement strand
TTGCTATCAGTTGCAGTCAATCAAACCAACACTTCTCAAGTTTGATTGACATGAGACGGATTAAGTATCGAACACTTGAAAATTTGCCGCGAACTCATTAACCAATAAGCAATAAGCGGCGACATGAGTATGAATAATTATGCATACTCGCGTTGCAACCGCGAACTGTAAGTAAATGTCCAGAAAACAATAGCGATTCTGCCTGATGCCCATAGAGGCTATTTGAGTGAAATCAAAAGAAATTCAAAATTTTGATGAGTGTTACCAGATTTTCGATACTAACAGAAAGTCGCTCTTAGCTGTACAAGTGAGAGCCTTTATCAATGTAAATGTAGGAAAACAGAAAAATAAAAAGGTTACCACGAAAAGAGGCCTTCCACTCTAATCTCTAAAGAAAGCTAAGTTCTTGGAGTTCAATCGACAACATTTTACCTTTGTCCTTTCATGACTTGTTCGCTTTTCTTCTTTCTAGCATGTAAGTGAGGCAAGCTTTTACTGCCTACTAAGTTTTCATCTTCCTTTCCTTTCTTCGCAGCTCCTTCATCTAAGTATTCAGTGCGTCTTCTCACTCTAGGGCGTGGTCTCCCACGTGATTTGCCTGTGAACAAACTCATTCCTTGCACCACACGAGCCAAATCGTGCTGCGTGAAGATGAAATGAGGATATGGTGGACTGGGACGCAGTTCTTCGCGCACAAGACTGTGGAGTTTGATCATTGATGCTGCCATCGCCTACAAAATAAATACATTTTTTTTCCTTTGCTTAACAGAAAGTTTCAGAAGAACTTACCCTGATTAACAAAAGGAGAAACGTCAATAGGAACATAGCCTGCGCAACTGACACTCTACACCTTCGGTATAATCAGTGAGGAATAAATTAAATGTTGACAAAGCGTTGGCCTGCGGCAACGCAGACTATAAGAACAGAAAAATACGAACATCCTTAAGGTTATGGTACAGTTTGAGAAATGTTTTCATTTATCAAACCGAAACTCCTTAAAATGCATCGCATACCCCAAACTTATATATCACTGGAAAGCTAATAAAATTCTCAAACAGATGGTTTAAGTAATGGTCCGAGTAAGAAGTAGGGTACCTCCCATTGTTCTACGCCATTTTGCTTTTCCCACACCAGAATGTTTAGAGATTCTTACTAAGAATACATCAACCTGTGTACAACATGGTTTAAAAGTAGAATGCAATGAAACTATATCTTAAAGCAATGTTTCTTTTATGCTAAAATAATTTATCCAATCATATGACTCCAAAACAAGCCAAAAAAACCTTTTGATTTTCGATGTTCCCCACGTGGAATTTTTCTTAAATTTAAAAATAAAAATGTTTCAACAAGAAGGGAATGAATGAGTGAATTAGATAGAAAGAAATTAGCTTACTTGTGAAGATATGGTCGATTTTCAAAGCTTAGCCAATGAGATTAACGGTTTGACAATATCGCAATTAGCACCTTTCTGCATTCCATTGCCGTTAACCTGCCTACTTCTTACTCGGATCGTTACTTAATAAAGTTTTGTTGAACGAACGCAAAAAGTCTGGATGTTAACATATATATATGGAACAAAATGGTATTTGGTCTTGTGCAATCATTCCAAGGATGGTTGGAAAAATAAGCAAAAGGTAACGTCATGTTATAACAATTTTAGAGCAGTACTGGTAGCTTTTCAAAAACTGTGAAATACCCCTGACTATGCACTTTCTTCCATATTAAATGTAACTTGCCAGTTGGCATTAGTAATAGTCGCGTATTTAATTTCAATTTCTAAAAGTTCTAACTCTTGAAGTTTCATTAATATATTGTAATATATGAATTTGTAATACATAGACATTAGATATATTTCACGTATATATTTCATATACGTGGACTGCTTACATTATTCAAGTATAAACAAAATGTATGACACATATGTTCATATATAAAGTAGCAGGCAAATTTCACTAGGTAAAACATATACCTACTATAATTTATATGTGAAACATATATGTAGACATATAAATTTCATATATGTAATTAATATGTAAACATATATGTAAACATATATGTAATATATATGTAATAAATATCAATTACATATATGTAGTACATATATGTAGTACATATATGTTGCATATATGAAGTGGTGAACGAATTACACTAGGTAAAACATATATGTACTACATATGTGAAACATATATGTGGACATATAAATTACATAAATAGGTCAACATATATGCAACACATATGTATTACATATAAATTGCATATATGTAGTACATATAGGTTGCATACATGAAGTGGTGGGCGAATTACACTAGGTAAAACATATATGTAGTGCATGTGTGAAACATATATGTACACATATGTATTACATATAAATTACGTATATGTAATTTCAGTAAGGGTTAATATATAGCTATACCTAACTCTAACCTAACTATACCTAATACAAAATTATATCCCAAACCCCTATCCCTAGAGGCTATCCCAAACCCCGACCCATTTATTTTCAGTTGAATACATTTTCTATATCCAAAACCCAAACCCTTTAGAATGTTTCAATAATACTTAATTGTATAATCATTCCAATTCCCTATATTTATACATTTACTTTTAAAAAAAATCTCAGTTAACTATCCTGAACCCCAAACCTTTTGTCTTTTTAATCAGAGTTTTTTATAAGAATTTTAAATCACAATAATATATCATACAAGTAAACTTACTACTCCCTTAATTCTTGGTTTACACATATTAATTTTCAACCTCGTTCTATATTAATCCGCTAATCCACAATCTAGAAAATCAAAATCAGTTTTTCAGGGTTGCCACTATTTACTAAATTATGTGAAATTCAAGGACTTTTCGAGGACCTTCCAGAACCTTTTCAAGCAAATGCAGGACCTTCTCTATCAAGTAAAACTTGAATGCTTTCCCTTTTTTTTCAAAAATCAGTTCAACAATGCACATACTTAATTAACGAGCTTTTGAAGATTTGTTTCTGGACAAAAATCAAGCCTCTACGAGTCACGGTTTTTGTTTTAGAACATTTTCACATCAAATATATTTTGACAAACAGCCTATTTTGATTATTTTTGGAAGTTAAGAAATATTTTTTTTGGCCCATTCCAGGATTTTCAAGGACCATGACTCAAATTCAAAGGTTTTGCAAGGCCTGGAATTTTTTTTCCCAAATTCCAGGACTTTCCAGGATTTTCAAGGACCGTGGCAACCCTGGTTTTTTATTTCATTTCTAAACATACATTTTCTTTTACTTTTACAATTTTCTTAGTAACTTTTTTATAAAATTTTTCATTCTCTCCACATTCATACACCCGTAATACAAACATTCTACACTACAAAACCTTTTTCATACATACATAAAACACGCAAACACAAACACACACAAAACAGTCGCATAGTACAGAAGTTCCTTTTATACCTAGATCAAATTTTCGAAAAAGGCCAGGTTAGCTGGAGCAATGGTCCCCTTAGCCGTAGCACGATGAATATAAACACATAGTTATACTTCACTGGGACGACCGGACAATGCACCAACACAATGCACATTTAACAACATCAACCAATTCTATTCATTTAAAATACATAACCCTAATCCACTAATCCACAATCTACTAAATCACAATAAATTCTTAATTTTATAACTATTTTATAGATATTTTCCTAAACACATCCTCCACACATCCTTACAAATTTCTTAACTAATAATATTTTTAATTTCTATTTTTTCATATTTACACACTTGCTAAACATGATTTCAACATAACAAAACTCGGTGATTATGCATACACAAACATGCATGCATAAACATACACAAGTATGTCATATGGTATAGAAGTTCTTTAAATACTTAGATCGACTTTTCGGACAAAGCCAAGTTAGCTGGAGCCATGGTACCCTTATGTGCTAGCACCATAATTATAAACACCTAGTTATAACTCACTTGGACAACAGGAGAATCCACCAACATATGAATATACAGAGAGAATGGAATATAATGCTTACAGTACCTCGGTGGGGGTACCGTTTCTGGTTTGTTCCCTTTGCCTAGTTAGGTGTTTACACGAAATTTTACATTACAAATGCATGCCATACAATACTTTCTAAACAGGCAGTTTTTAGTTTCATACAATGGTCATTCAATTTATCAATTCTCTTAATTATATTAGCCATTAAAACATCCCATATTTTCTCTTTCAATAAATGATCTTTAATTAATGACCTCTAAAATTTCCAATAATATATTAATGCCAATAATCTATTAACCCCATTAATTCCTAATAATATTTTAACAATCTCTGAAATGCTATTAATTTTGTCATTCAACTTACACCCTATATAGGCCACAAATATGTTTTACGCCATCCAAGTTCTATACAAGATCAGAGTTTTTTTAAATAAGCATCATATTGTTGTAGATATACCTAAGTAAACGTACTCCAGTAAGACGAACAGTAAATAGTCGTATCTAAAGGGTGTTTTGATGCAGAGAATGGTTTCATGCCAGAAATATCCTCCAACTAGACTAGCAGATCAACAATCGCATCACTTTCTCCAATCAGTTTTTTAACTCATAGATCAATTATACATAACATCTAATGTTTCTAAAACAGTGAATGAGGCCGTCGAGATAACTCTTTGCACAAAAGAGGAGGGAAAATATCACAAACTGAAATGTATTGAGAGAATGTGCGAAGATTGTGGAGTTGACAAATTTTTTCTTTAACCCGAGGAGTTGAGCGATACTGGCTTAGTGAAGTGGTCCTGCTATGAGTATGTCCCTATGGAGAAATATTTGGCAGATGGTAAAGAGAGGAAGAATATTGCAATTGTTCAGAAGGAGACACTATCATCACATCTGTTCAAGTATTTCACTGTTCTTCTTAAGCAATATCCAAGCCTTACCTTCCTGGCAAAGTGGCAAAGGGATCAGCTGGATAGTCTAGTGAATATTTTGCCACAAGGACATGTGGCATGCAACCATGATTACTCTCTGAGGGATACACGCGCAGAAAGCAAGACGAGGGCCTCAAACAACTATCCCTCTGGTCAGACACTTGGCAATTAAATTTTAATGTCAAGAAGTGTTATCATCTTGATATAACTTGCAAAAAAAATCCCAACCATGTTTCAGTATTCAGTGAAAAACCAGTCTATTTCTAGAGTTTCATCAGCATAATACCTTGGAATTTCCATAACAGATAATCTGTGCTGGAATGAGCATTTTACCAACCATCTGCAAAGCAAATTCTACTCTTGGGCTATTGCATCATATCCTAAGTGGATGCCATTCATCAGTTCAAGATACAGCCTATGACGCTGGTGCATCCAAAGCTCGAATGTGCATGTCGCACGTGGAACCCTTTCACTAAACAGAACAACCAAATTGAAATGGTTCAACGTTGAGCAGCAAGATTTGTATTTAACGACCATTACGTTTTAGCCACATCGTTCCAATGACCGAACAACTCGGTTGGGATTCTCTCAAAAGTCATCGGCTCCTCTTCCAAGCCAGTATGTTTTACAAGATCCTAATGGGTCATGTTGGTATTAGCTTCCCTTTTCAGCTGCACGAAATAACAAGAGCTACTAGACTGTTTGACAGTCGTCCTTTCAAACAAATTAGTGTTTCAAATAATGTCTATAAGTACTCTTTTTTATCCAAGGACGATATTAAAATGGAAAAATCTACTATTGATGAAATTGTGGATGTAAATATTGTTCTTGCTGCCATCAAGGCATTTAGTCTAGTAGATATTATTATTCCATTTTTTTTCTAGATATTTTTTAATATTTAATCTTATTTGTATATTTGATGAAATTTTTATTCTTATTGTCCATTTTTATATTTAACTCCTAGTATAGTCTTTACTCTTTTTGAAGTGAAATCATTAAAGCATTCTAGTCACATTTACCGATTTTAAGTTTGGAAAACATGGAGTCCAACATAAGAGATTCATCATTTAAATTTTAAATCGGGTGCTTTAGCTCAATTAGAAAGCGTGGAGGCAATATATTTTAGCAGAAGAGATACAATGAGGAAAAGGATCAGAATATTGATTCGGTCTTGAGCATCAGTTCTGATGACGCAGGTAACTCCAGCAAAGATAATACTGTTAAGCTTATGGGAAGTATACGTTACAGAGAAAACTAAAGTGAAAACATTTTACACCAAAACCTGCTTGTTTTAACTTGGACTGAGAGACATCACATGCAGTACGACTCTAATTCTTAGTGATTTCATCGAATGTTGAAACAACTGTAATGTACTCTTTGGACTGATGAAACTAGCTTATCGGGTAGAGTTGAAAATTTTCGACAAAGACAAGAATGCCATTCTTTTACCATGGAAAAAGGTCCCCAAGGAAACATTGCTATCCATGCTGATAGCTGTGGTACACAAAACAAGAATTTTTTTTTAAAAAAAAACTGTCGTTGTTTGCTAAAAATTACATGATTTAAATTGAAAGATAAAGAATAAGAGGATATCTAAATATATATGAGCAGTGCAACGACAAGGAGCAAGACCATGGGCAAGGAAGATGGTTCTAAGTTAGATGAAATCTTGTAAAGCAGGGTCAGTATAGGAGCTTTTGCAGTATCTCTTTGGGGTTCGATTTCTGCTATCCTGAATACATAGGACATACATAGGGCAACCAGCAATTAATTTTAAGTCGTCCCACAAAAGATTAAGTCGTCCGAAAAAATGAGCTCTACCGTGTTTAAAAAAACATTTAAATGTATTAAAAGCTAATTAGCTTTTGCTGAAAACAGCCTTAGTCCTTTGGTAATAAAGCAGACGAAATCTACACGTGCATGAGTTGCTTGCATTTTCTGACCAAAAAATTTAGAAGGTAAATATAGTTTCAAAATTAAATGGTGTTACGTTTAAGTGCACCTTTTTTCAGTTTACAGTATACTGTTTAAAAAAAGATGAATATTTTTTGGCTATTTTAGTAAATACTAGTTTCTGTGGCATTTTAAAGTGAAAATTAATGGTTTTGCGCTGACGATATTTCAATTGAACTTGCCATTTAAGCCCGCTTTATTTATTGAGACAGACAAAGATTCTATTGCTAAACAGCTAATGAAATAAAGACCAATATTTGTTTGGTTTTATCAGCACTGATAAACACGTATTTAATTTATAAGGAGATACAGTGTACGAAATATTCATATTTTTGATTAGTGAACAATATAAATGTTAAAAGAATATTTTAGATTTTGAAAAGTTCCTTACCAATAGGAAAAAGGTTAGAATGGCAAACCTGGCAAAAGAATGTTGAATGCAAGTGCATAAAATTAAGTTGCATGTCCAATCAGCGATGGAAAACGTTTAACGAACCCAAACAAAAGAGGAAAAGAAATGTACAGACTGTCAAGCCCCAAAGGCCACAACTTGAACACTCCTACACCACCTTTGCTGCTGAACTTCACACTGAAATTTCTAAGGAATAAATCCAAGATTATTTTTCTCTTTTTCTTGTACATTATTTCAAAAACACAGTTTTTAATATTAGTGCTAGCTGTTTTTGATGGAAATGGCAATTCTTGCTCACCAACACCAGCGTAAAACATCTACTGTAAGAAGGAATTCAGAATAAACCACTACTTGCTCACTCAACTCAAAATTATAAGGGTTTGTCAATTTCTGCATTTTATCTTCCCGTGCATCTTTGATTTAGCATTGAACTGAACTGAAAATTATCTGGAAAGGTTTTATCTAAACTTTTCTCTTTTATTTGCAATGATCAGGTTTGCATTGACTGGAGGGAAATTTCCTTAACATTATGCAATAGAGTAGTAAAGTGTGACGTCACATTGTCGGGGCAACATAATTTTCTGTTCTAAACAAACACTCGCCAAGGTCGCCATTTTACTGACGTTGTGGTATTGTTTATGCTCTTTCGACCTGAGCAAATAAAGAGAAATCTTGGTTCCTAATTTAAACAATACAGAAATTCTGAACACTGGCTAAATGACCTATTTCAAATGAAATTTAAGTGATGGACACGAAATACCACTGTTAAAGCATGGTTCAATGTTTCGCGCTCGAGTGTAAACACACGTCTCAATCACATACTTGTCGCTTTTTCGGATTCCCAAGTCAGAAGGAAAACAAGAAAGAATTTGAACGATGGAAAAACCTTATATGGGAAGTCCATATCAAGAATGCTTTTATTTAAAAATAAATTGATGAAGTTTGATTAACTCGCATCGCTAGTTTCATAGAATTGACTCATTAGAGCCGCTCTCTTACAGTTTCTTTAAGTTACGTATTTGAAACAATTCGAGCCGAGGTTTGAGTAACCCTTTATTTTCCCAAATGTCGTAATTATTTTTTTCAATGCAACAAGCTCGTAGTTTTCAAAATCAATTACCAAAATATTCTTTTAATGAAAAAAAGTGAGTTTGGCTTGTACTCATTGTTTATAAGCATGATGGCGTTCGTGTGTGAATTGGCTATGTGACACTGCATTTGTAACGCTAATTCATAGGGAATGGAAGTGAAAATTATTTCATTTGACATATTAAATTCATGATTCCTAAAGGTAGTCAGCACAATGATTTATTTTAAAATTTACTCCATGATTCATGATTCATTTTGTAATTATTCGTGATTCATTATTCCTAACTCATAATCAAACATAAAATCTAGTGATTCATAATTCCTGTCTATTTTTCAATCGTGATTCGTGATTCATGATTCAAAATTCCGCTTCCATCCCCAATTATTTAGGCTTTTAGTACAATTTTTTAACTTTCTTATTGCAGGAGAAAAGACAAAAAGAACCCAACAATGATTCCCGAATGTGTAGCTGTCATTTCAGAGACGGTTTGAAGGCAAATGGACCAGAAATATTTAAGCACAATCAAGATAAACGTTTTCGGTTCCCTGAATCGGATGGATCACAACCCAAAAAGAAGAGAAAGACAGAAAAAGCTAAACCTGCTCCTCTATCTGTGAGAGAATTTGTTGACTCCTACAATGCAAAGAAACAGCAAGAAAATAGTCCCCAAGCAGAAAAACCCCCAGTAAGTCAGATAATATTGCAGGCCGAGCTTGACTTAGTGAAGAAAGACCTCAATCAACATCAAGAAACAGCAGAGTACAAAAGGTCACGGTACTCCGCTAGCAGTTTGAGTTTAGAGGTTTTACCTATGGAGACAGGGTTGCCAACTAAAGAAGTGTTTGAAATAGTTGTTCGCCATGCAACTAGATTTAAAGAATCAATTGTGAACTATGCAGGATGGAAAGTGGAGTCGATTTCATTCGAGGACCAGGTCTTCATTAATGAAACAACGCCAAAACTATACAAATTTACATTTACCTCAGTTGTTCTTGTGCAGTGTTGGGACTATTGCAAATGTTGTAACAACTTTTACTCATGTACTACATTCAAATCTATTTAAAGATATCATGGTATCCATTCCATCAAGGAAAAAAATTTACAAGCTGCAGAATAGTAATTGACTGCACTGACCTGGAAATAGCCACAGCTAAACTGATGAGCCTACAGAATGCAACCTATTCTAACTATAGAGGAATGAACTCTTTTAAGGTTATTGTTGATGTAGCACCTAATGCTGTAATTACATATATAAGTGAATTGTATCCTGGGTCTATCTCAGATAAAGATATTGTGCAGAAGTCTGGACTCCTGGACCATGTAACAACTGGTGATTTGATTCTGGCCGACAAAGGCTTTTTGATCCAGGACATTGTACCCAATGGTGTTTCTGTGAACATCCCCCCATTTCTCGAGAATGGCAAATTTACTGCAAGTGAGCCAAAAGCAACCAATAACATTGCAAAGTGAAGAATTCACGTCGAACGTGCCAGATTGAAAGATTCTGAAGTTCATTCCACCACATTTGAGAAGTTGTGCCAACAAAATTTTACAACTATGTGCAGCACTGGTTAATTTACAGTTCCCTTTAATAAGGGAAAGTTGTGAGGGCATGCACTGATTTTAAATAAGTTAAGACTTTACTTGATGATTTTGTTGTTGTTTTCCCTTTCAGCGATGGATATTATATTTCATGTATAATCAAACTTTATTTTTTGTCAGTTCTTGTTGTCCTGCTTTTCTATAAAAACAAATAACAACAAAAACTTGAAGTGAATGACATTATTTGCAAACTACAGAGCGAGTGCTCCATGGCAAATTTTTCTTGTAAATCTATACAAACCATCCCTGGTGCCCACAGATTTTTAAGACCTCTGTTCCCTCCTGTTCCCCTGTATTGTGTAAGTCCCCCTAAAAACAGGTAATCAGACAGTTTATAAGCCCCCTTTGATTGCTGGAAATATTATTTACTAAGCACTCACTAGAGTTCTTACCATTCCACCTTAAGCTGATAAGAATTCTTTTGCAAAACCTGATAGGTTTTTCTAAGACAATGCAATTACATATATATATATTTAATTTTAATTTACTAATTTATTCTTTAATTTTATTTCACCTGTATTTAATAATTTACTGTTTATTTATATAAATTATTCCCTTCAAACAACCATTGGTGCATCAAATATTTAAATAGTGAGAAAAAGCTTATGACAAGTGTTTATATTTTGAAGTAGTTCAATATTTTATTAAAAAAAGTGACATATACAAAGTAGCAAAAAAGAAAATGAAAGAATTCCAAGAAACAACCAACGATTTTGGTCAGTGTACAGTTCTTGGAATGGCTGCCTGGACGTGTTGACGGTGTTTTATTACTGGATCAAGTTGAACAGATAAGTAATTATTTGTGCCATCGATATTTTCTATCGCTATCTAGTGAAATAATGGGGCTAAACAATGGTAACAGATTTCAATGAGGTTATTAACTGTCACCAATGTCTTCCTCGCAAATGCTCCATAAGACCTGCCATCAGCATTAAAAAAGAATACGTGTGTCAGGCCCGTACGGTTGATTTTTTGTGAGGAGGTGCAAATGAGATAAAAGTACAAGCATTTCAGGGGGTCATGTGGCAAGCTCTCTGTGGAAATTTTAAACTCAGATTTTATTAAAACAACACCCCACTCCCACCTTCTCCCCCTTCCTGTGTTTAAATCTTGATTGGCAAAAATACTAGTGAGCTTAAAGTAAGTAAAACGCTGAGTCTCGTTTGCGGCAGTTTGCTGCTTCTGTAATGGTGATTTTTGTTTTTTGATGTGGACGGTTTGGGTTTACACCTGTTTTTATTGCAGCCTTCTGTGCCACATAGTCACTCAGCCACCAACAAAAACAACTGGTGACAAGGGCAAACTTTATATTAGGGACAAAATCCTTGAAAATTCTAGTATTTGTAAGAAAGAACTGACAGAAGCTGAGAGAGACATCTTGAGAGGTGTATTCTGTAAGATTCAAGTTAGGGTCGGCCATGGTACCTCACCAATTTGGCTGAAATTTTGCATGTGGTCTTGGTTTGGGGTCCTAATTATGAAACAGAGGGTTTAAAGTTCTAATAAATTATATTTTGGGAATTCCGAACACGGCTGGTTTTGGTCGGCTCTCTTGTTCCATCTCTCCCCGAAACATCTAGAATCTCTATCCTCAGATGAGTGAAACAACTACCTGGAAAAGTTAAAACCAACCTCTAAATCGATCCTTACAATGTGAGCACCAATTTCTATAGTTGATACTTAGAATGGAAGATTCTAATGCAATTTCTTATGTTGTTAATTCAGAATATTTCAATGTTCTGTGTTAGTTTAGTAAAGTACCAGGGATCGAAATTAATGGTAATCCAGTAACCAACGGTTAGTAATTTTCAACGTTTGGTTAATAAACATGTGTCCAACTAACCCAACATGGTTAGTAAAACTTTTCTTAAATATTTAAATTATGTTATGGAAATAACCTTTTTACAAGTAAATGTTAATTTTTAGGAACGATTTTTGTGTTGTTTTCTTGCATGAGATTGTTTTCTGTCTCAACAATTTGTTCTCGCCATCTTTGCGATCGAATCAAACTTTTCAGACCTTTTGAGCGCTAAGGCCCTGGAGACGAGTTTGTGTCGAATGTGGGGATCTGGACACTACAATATCGGATCCGCCATCTTCGCTTCGAAATTACTGTTTGCGAGGTTAACTGGCAGTTTGGCATTGAATTATGCAGAGTTCTTTGGATAGATCTATTAGAAAAAGGCAGGCTCCAGCTGAAAGTAACTGTGGTGAAGAAGAATGTCAAGAATAGGAACCAAAGACAACAGAAGATATGGAAGACTCGAGCTCCCGGAAGCGTTATGAAGAAAAACAGGAAACCAGAGGGCCGATCATTTCGAAAGGATTGGAAGAAAACATTTGCGTGGCTTCAGTTAGACGAAACTAAACAGGAAATGTTCTGTACCGCCCGCCGGGAATTTCCTTCTCTAGCAGATAAAAACAGTTCTTTTTTTACTGGAAGCCAAGCTTTTCACATTCGAAACATAAAAGCACACACAAGTAATCGTAAACACGAAGCATGTGTTTTCGCAAGACAACAGAGGGAGCAGCAGGAAAGAGGTTCACGAAACATTGTTCAATCTTTGCGACATATGTCAAGTGACACTGAAGAAAAAATGAAGAAGCTATTTAATATCTCTTATTTTATTGCAAAACATGAGCGACCATTCAGTGACTTCGAAGAATTGTGCAAACTTCACGTGAGGAATGGCTTGTCATTGGGGGAGACTTACATTAATGACAAAGGTTATCGTGTTTTTATTGAGGCAATAGATGGTGTTATGAAAGAAGATGAATCACAGCTGGTGAATAAGCAACGCTTAATTTCGGTCATGGCTGACAGTGGGACAGATACAAGTAACAAAGATCTCAAACTTGTCTATGTAAGGTTTCTTAAAAATGGGTTGCCTGTTAACAAGTATGTTGCTGTTGTGGAACTAAAGAATGCAGATGCTAATGGTGTGATTGCTTTTATTAATACTGGTATGGTTGAATTTGGCTTGGAAAATTGGAAAAGTCAAACAGTTGCCTTTGGAAGTGATGGGGCTAGTGTATATGTTGGAAGGCTTAATGGAGTTGTTGCTAAGCTATGTGTGAAAATTCCTTGGCTCCTTGGTGTGCATTGCATTGCATAGCACACAGAATAGAACTTTCAGTTTTAGATGCGCTTAAAGATGAAGGGCAACTGAATAATGTGCAAGAGATGCTCCAAGGCTTGTAAAAGCACTACCATTATTCACCCAAAGCTTTACGTGAACTTAAAGAACTTGCACAAGTGCTTGATGAGAAAATAAACAAGCCTGTCAACCTTAGGGGTACACGATGGCTTCCACACATCAGTAGGGCTGTCATGTTGAAGAGTTTCAGTGTTATCTATGCTCACTTGGAAAACACAATCTCAGAAAACCCAAGCAGTGTAGAAATGAGGGGCAGAGCAAGAAAGACAAATGTGTTACGCAATTTTAGAAATCTCCTATATTCTTTCACTTAATGCTTGATGTTCTGGCAGTATTGAAGGCTCTAAGCTTGCTCTTCCAGAGAGATAACCATGTTATATCTGCTGCAAAGGATGGTCTTTACAGAACTGCAGCTTAGAGCAATGATTGCCAGACCTGGAAAGAACTTGCAAGATTTTGGTGATGGAGTGGGAGATGGTAACATTTACAAAGGTATAACTCTTAAGAGAATGCCCAGTGACTTGAATGCTTTTATCAGTGACAAACAGAGGATTATCAACACAATCATCCAGTTTTTGAATTCTAAATTTGAAAGCCTGGATTCAGATCCAGTTCTTGCAGCTGGGAAGATTTTTGATCCCAGGGTTTGGCCAAAATATCTGTAGAAGACCTAGCATCATATGGGGAGGCAGAAGTAGAGTGCTTGGATCAGCATTTTAGACCAGCTTTGGAGAGGAATGATTTTGACTTTGCAGCTGTAGCTGGAGAGTGGAGTGCTCTGAAGGCTTGTGT
>JAOCNB020014497.1:0-13915 GCA_026546465.2 Palythoa caribaeorum | reverse complement strand
TCTTAACAAAACCTATTGGTTGTCATGGTAATTAACCCTGGGTTAAAACTAATCTGGTTTTGAGGAACCGGGCCCTGATCATTACATGCTGCTGCTACCGCTACCATTATTACTACTACTGCTACTAGTTTAGTACCACTTCCACTACCAAACTATTACTATTATTATTATTATTATTAACTATTACTACTATACTAATTAGTACTACTACTACCATTACTACTACTAACTACGCTGTTGGCGGAGAAATGGGGCTAATACCACTTCAAATTGTTATAATTAAACAAATTCTGAAATACAACATATACCTTAATTCCAAATGTGACGATGCTCTAGTTAAACAATATTTACACATCGCTCAGGAAAAGAATACCAAAGAGTACGAATTCATATGGCTTCTTAATGCACGACCTCCTGAACATTTGTTGCTCTCAGCGTGTTAGAAACCGCAAACACTCCATGAGAGAGAGTAGCACTGTCTTTATCTCCACACTTACTAACCATTACAATGAATTCTGGCAGAATAAGATTGAAAGTTCAACTACATTAATTTTTATAGAAATTTCAAGCATGACTACAAAGCAGAAGATTATCTTGATTTAACTCCAGTATTAAGTGGAAAACGTGATTATACAAAATTTCGAACCAGCAACTACAAATTAGCAGTTGAAACTTTAAATATAAAGACCAATAGTTCCTTGCGAACAAAGATTATGTGAACTCTGTAACCAAAATGAGTTTGAAGATGAAAACCATATGATTTTTTCCTGTAATACTTACAAAGACATAAGAGAAACATATTTTGAAAAAATAGGCACATTTCTTGATATCAACCCTAAAATCAAAGTTGAATTCGTTAAAATTATCTTTAAAACTTCAAATCGATTTACAGTAATGTACAATTCAAACTTCATTAGCAAATGCTTTCTCAGACGAAAATCATTGCTCCAATCTTAACTAAAGCTAAACATTCAAATTAAACGTAGCAGTTCGGAACCGTCTGCTAGTCAATTATCTAGTGTTTTGTTTTGTTTCTATATTGTAACTGTTGAAGATTTCGAAATTCTTTGTATTTCTTTTTTGATTGTGATTACTCAGTATTTATATTATAATCAAACTAGGATACTTTTTAAATCAGTTCCATTTAATAATTTAAAAACAGCCCGCTTTGACAATATATATCAATTTACATCATGTCAATAAAGCATATACTTCACTTCACTACTACTACAAGTACAACTACCATCACCACCACCACCATTATTACCACTACCACTACTACTACTACTACTACTACTACTAGTACTACTACTACTATTACTAATAATAATAATAACAATCATAACAACAACAAGAAGAACATAATAACTTACGAATAATAACATATTTCATTGTTTTGTTACCATAAATAAGTCATTGTAATCAATAACTGAGTAGCTTACTCATTTTCTTCTCGGATTAAGTGCTGTTAGTAGAGGAAAACACGAAACAAATCAATACAAACTGTAACTCATTTTTTACGTACTCTCGCTTGGCCACTTCTCCTGTCGTGTATCCCAACAGAAACTGAGTGCGTAAGATCCCAGCAGCGGCTCTGAATGCATCGACACCTTTAAACACCGCAATATCTAGTCACCATTAACCGTGTATTAACAAACTTACTCGTAATCTATTCTACTCAAGAAAGAACTGAGTATAGGGTACGTGCACGTCTTTAAAAACGTCTCCTTAAACTCCAGACTCTTTTATGGGGGATTCATACCAGATAAACTTATTTACTTACACTGTGCGGTTTAATAAAACTAACTTTAAGTAAATGAGTTTAGCTGAGTGTACCGTTCACACTTGTACAGAAAACCTTAACTGGTTTAATAGTGTGTATACGTGTCTTGCAGGGTCCTAACTCCTTATAGTGTTATAAAACCAACTCTACGTAAATTAGTTTAGTTGACTGTCCCGTTCACGCTTGTACAGAAAACCTTAACTGGTTTAATAGTGTGTATACGTATCTTGCAGGGTCCTAACTCCTTATAGTGTTATAAAACTAACTCTAAGTAAATGAGTTTAGCTGACTCTCCCGTTCACACTTGTACAGAAAACCTTGACTGGTTTAATAGTGTGTATACGTGTCATGCAAGGTCCAAACTCCTTATAGTGTTATCCTCTGTCTCATCTCTGTCCACATCAGGTTTTTTCTTATATGTTCTTCAAGTATTTGTTGGACGTTTCCCTTTACCTCTTCTCCAAGAGTATCATGGTTTCCTCGCTTTCCCACGTTCTCCTTCTCTTCTTCTCCCTTCCGCTTGCCGCCATCTTTATGAGACGCATTTCATACTACCTCCCGCATCTTTATGAGACACGTTTCATACTACCTCTCGCATCTTTATGAGACGCGTTTTATACTACCTCTCGCATCTTTATGAGACGGTTTCATGCTACCTCTCGCATCTTTATGAGACGCGTTCTATACTACCTCTCGCATCTTTATGAGACGCATTTCATACTACCTCTCGCATCTTTATGAGACGCGTTTTATACTACCTCTCGCGGCAGTTTAATTAAACAAGATTTAAACACGCTTAAGCACCGGCGCGCATTGTGAACATGAAAACATTAAACATCTTTTAAAAAACAACTTTTAAACAGGTGTAAGGCTCTGCGTAATAACTGATATACACTGTAATCGCCTTTCAAATTTAGAGCGTCGATGTCTCTGAATAATTTTTTTAGTAGGATCCACTGGGTGTTTTTGTTGGAAGTCACACTGAGAAAACCAAGACTTTTTCCAGACATTTTCTCTACTTTTCAGATTGTTTTTACACTTCCCAGAAAGTTTTTGGATTTCCAGACATTTTCAGTTTTCCAAACTTTGTACGGGCCCTTGGAGTACGAGGGAAGCAGAGATCAACACGCAAAAGGAGGGCAAAGTACTACAGAAATTCAATAAGAAAAGAACAAATTTGTAGAAAAGAGGTGAGACGTTCGAAATGAAAAAGCTATTTGGAATTAACTCATAAACGTTCATAGGTAAGAAGATTTTCTTCAAAGTACACAGATTTGAACGATAACACATAATCAACAGCATATCTTTATTCATCCCATCTATATCATATCGCTTTTAAAAATAAAAATATGTTTACGAAAAACAATAACTTACGCTAAATAGTAATTTTATCTATTTTTTTTTATAAAAGCTAAATCATCTAACAAGCTTAGTGTCTCGTTGGACTGAGGCGTCGCTTAAAATCTTTGGTTTCTGTAATGTCAAGCTGATAAGTTAGTCATTGACTAACCCTGGACGGGCTACTAATCCAATGCAGTTTAGCCCCCAGCAGAAGCTGATACTCATTTTACAGACCTCCGGACGGTGGAAAGCTGAGATAACTCTGGCGGAAAAGAATATCACAGAAATGTTCTGCGCTCTGCTGAGATAGGAACTGAACCCGGGACCTTTTGGCTGGAAGACAGGGACCTGACCACTGCGCCAACCATGCCGCTGTTTAGATACTATTTCACACGTAGTAAAAAATTTGTTTTCTTCACCAATGAACTAAGATATAAAATTTTATATTTCGGAAATGCAGGTATGTGTTTTCAAAAGAGCATAGTTGAGAATGTGCAGTGCAAATCTGCAGCTTGGAAATAACTACAGAAGAAACATTCTTTTGACACAAGCTTCTACTTCTCAGAAGAAAAGAAAAATTCTGAGTCCCTCACGGGAATCGAGCATATTACCCCTTGATTACCAGTCAGAGGCTTTATCCACTGAGCTATTAGGAACACACGTAGGGAACGGGTCACTTACCTTGGTTCTTATAGATGTAACATCGGGTATATGTCAAGCTAATTGTTTTTTTTTCTTCCGAGAAAAAGAAGCTTGCGTCAACAAGAATGTTTCTTCTATAATTGAGTATGTTACTGTACTTCTCTCTGACTTACCTGGGTAACTCTTATCGTAGAACATGCCCAAAACAGCTACATCTGTGACTTGCTCAGCGGATTTTGGTAGCTTGCCCTCGGCAAACATCTTAGCTTCTCCAGATGAATTAAGAACGGTAGAGGCCTCGGCTAGGAGACTGGAAATGAGTGACATTACATAACTAAACTGGTTAAACTACTACAACATAATTATTCAACAATGGTTAAATCAATGCATTACTGACAACATGGCGGCCACTTTTCAACACTTGTTGGCATTTATTTTCATTCTAGTATACACAAATACCTAAATAGTTTATTGCAACTCAAACTACAATTTTTTTAGTCACAAAACTACACAAATATCATACTAAAATAACTAAACAAATAACGAGAAAATATACAACGTTAACTGAAAATTAGTGAAATACTATAAGAAAGAAAATGAAAAATACAACAGATTGGATTTACTAATTTCAAAATTATAGATTAATCAGAAAAAGTAGGCTAATAAGTCTTTTCCTGAAAACTTTGACAGAGTCAAGATTTAACATCGTCGCTCAGATTATTTCAGAGTTAAGCGCTACAGTGAGCGAAAGACCGCTGTCCGGTGGTTGTACAGTATCTCGGAATGTTTGAATAACGGTGGTAAGACCAATCCAAAAGCAAACGGAAACAGTAATCAAAGTATGCAATGAAATGTGTTTTCCCAAAGCAATACTCACAGCAAAGCGGACTTAATGACATGCTTAGAGTCCAACGGCGCCTTGTATAACAACTCCTGGGACCCCTTCCTGTAGAAATCCGTTTTAGCAACAGTTCAGTGAAACCATAGTTGTTAGATTAGACTGATTACAAAATTTAGCTAAATACAATGAAGATTACAATATTACGTCCATTCATGTTTGGTGCAGGGTCACGGTTATGATCTTTTGTTCTAGGTGTAATGTTTCTTTAAACTAGGGGCTACTTCCTCATTTACATCCCAAATAACAGCGGACATCAGACATATCTCAGGTAAACACAGCAAAATGCCCGCCAAAACAAATTCTTGTAGCGGGTTGTGATAGGCAATTTCTGAATTACGCCCATTGCTCACAAACAAGCCATCAAGTCGAGGCCAAGTGCCAATTTCTGATACATTCGCTGTATTTCATTTTGAGAACCTGGCCTGGACATGATGGTTTTATTTGTGAGTACTTGAGTGTAATTTGAAAATGAGCTGTTTGTAAAATGCACGCTGATTCTTGCCATTTGCGTATCAAAATTTTACTTTTTGTAAACCCAAATTTTTAAATACCATGAATTCGTTCTCAATTTTGGCTGTTTAAGTTGCTAGACAAAAATCAAGAAACACGGCAGTAACCCTTCGATAATGTATACGAAATTCGGGAAACTGTCAATGGTCGCCATTTAATTTTGTTGACCAAGCCCCGCTCTTGCAGAAATTCATCTCGACACTCGTTTTTCTTCTCTCTAATGCTATCCTTCAAATGCACTATGTAAAATCGTCTCCAAGCTTATTCCATCTGGCTGTGGTGCTGTGCTTCAAGGTCGAGTATGGGCCATAAAGCGGCTGCAATTCTGTATGTGTTTGTAACCCTTGTCTGTGTGTCACAAGTGCGCCATTAAAATGCTTCGCAAAGCCGCGTCCTTGAAATTCAGCCCTTGGCTGCAAGGAGGGCGATTATCAAGGCTAATTTATTATCATGTTATGTGACATGCCCAACAGACTGTTTTGTCTTCGGTTTGACAATAAATGATTAAAAAGAACTTCAGGTAACCAGGCCCCTCTGTTCCTATAATCTAAAATTTCTCTCTGTTTGTTTTGTAAATAACAAAAGGGGAAATAAACATTTTTGTTGCTGTTGTTGTTGTTGACAGGTAATAGCGCAGCGCAGCAATTACGTCATAATTCGGACAAACAAACCAGCTAAATAAAATCAAGTGGCGGCTGACGCAATATTTTCAACCGGCCATATTACTTAAAATTCAGCAATAAATTCGCTCCTTATAATTCTAAAATCGCTACTTTTTCTAAAGACATTTTTGTCAAACATGTCTCTGTTTGTCCGAGTCACGTGGGGGTAAAATTTCTATTTTTAGTATTACTGCGCTGCGCTATTGGCTAAAAGACAGAATTATAGCAGCTCCTTGATTGAACATAAAAACTTACCGATACATTTTAATCGTTGGGTAATGTGTGATATTTTCCTTCTGACAGACATCAGTCCAGTCAAAGCAATTAACACGTGCCAGCTTCACATCTTTCACATTCATTGTTTCTGTAAACCAAATGACAAAGTTCTTTGAATGGGTTGAAGACTTGATTTTTCATTGGCGCTCAGCCTGATTAAAGTGTATAAGGTAAAAACCCACGTATAAGAACCTGGTTTTTTTTCAGTTAGCCTAAACAGATTCTAATATAAATGGTATTTAAGGTGAATTTAGGCTACCAAGGTTCTTAAAATAGGTTCTTATATTTTTATACAAAACTCATTTCATACAGTAATATAGTAAATTATTTATACACCATAAATAATTATAAACACAATAGACGCAGTACAGCACTTGGCTTCAAGGAAAAATATGTTACGTCAAGTAACTTTTAAATATAAGCAGATCATCTTTATCCAGCAGTTTCTACCTGTAAACTTTTACAGCAGCTCCACTGATAAGAACCTTTAGCTAACTTATAATGTTAGCCTGACTAGGTTCTCATGTGGAGAAGGCTAAAATTTGGAATTTTAGCCTAAAA
This sequence comes from Palythoa caribaeorum, assembly GCA_026546465.2. Classification (NCBI taxonomy): domain Eukaryota; kingdom Metazoa; phylum Cnidaria; class Anthozoa; order Zoantharia; family Sphenopidae; genus Palythoa; species Palythoa caribaeorum. Next base: position 7,239 of record JAOCNB020014497.1, on the reverse strand, counting down.
GGTGCTTAAAATCCAGGTTCTTTTACTGTACGATGACATTTTTTTCTGGTTTATTTGTTACGTTATAGCGATGGAAAACGTGACTTAAAGTTTATAGCTCCATAAAATGTCTTAAAATTCTTTTTTCTCACTCAAAACACACAGGATTTTGATTTCAAAACTGACGCAGAGATCGCGCATCCAAACCCCTTGTAAATCAATGTTCATGACGTCACTCGGTTCGATAAACAACACAATGGCGGCAAGAGACATGAAACTTCAAATTTTGGAGGGAAATATTGTAAAGATGGTACGTCAAAAGGTCGAAGTTGCCCTCTTGACGTATTTAGATACTGAGATTGAAAGGTCTCTATCAATACCACCACATAAAAACAATGCTGTCACTATTTACTGGATATGAAATTCAAGGACTTTTCCAGGACTTTCCAGGATATTTTGAAGCAAATCCATTACCTTCTCGATCAAATAAAACTGGAATTCTAAACACATTTTTTTCAAAAATCAGCTCAACAATACAGTACTATATTAACAAGCTTTAGAAGATTTGTTTCTGGACAAATATCAAGCTTTTCAGAGTCGTGGTTTTTGTTTCATTTTTGTCCCATTCCAGGATCTTCAAAGACCACGACCCAAACTCAAGGACTTTCGAGGGCCTGGAATTCTTTTTTTCCAATTCCACTCGGGACTTTCCTGGATTTTCAAGGACTGTGGCAACCCTGCAAAAATTACCTTGGATTTTAATTTACCAAAATGGACTTACTCAACGATTCTGCAGCATCGGCAAATGGTTGATGGAAAGCAGAACATCTGGGTTCCCCTGAGGTTGCAAAAGAACAGTTACGAAAGTGGCTTCAATCCTTCACGACATAATCAAAAGTAGATGCCACTTAACGATGCCACTATTTGGTGTGAAGTAATAGGAGGGTTGAAATTAGCAGGAAGGTAGAAGGGGGCAGACAAGTCTAGTACGTTTCTCTGAAGATGCATGTGTCCTACCAGATGCTTAAGAGAAACTCGTCGAATTTTTTCAGGTCAAATAATGTTTTCTTTTCGACATTTTAGCCTTTTTTTACTTCTATAATGAGAACACCATGGTTATAATAAATAAAGCTTCATCATCATCATCATCATCATCACCAACATTATCATCATTATCAACACCACCACCATCGTCATCATCATCATTACCATAGTCACCACCATCATCATCATTAGCAGCATCATTATCATCGTCAGCAGCATCATCATCGTCATCACCATCATAATCGTCATTACCATCATCATCACCAACATAATTATTATCATTATCATCATCGCCACCACCATTATCGCCACTCATCACCATCATCGTAATCTTCTGGGAGGTTTTTGAAACATGTGGTAATTATCATTTATAACGGCCAGCGTGTTATCAAAATCTCTGAAGGGAGACAATGGATATCTTCACTATAGTGAAGATAAAAAAACATATGTTACTAAGGTCCTGGATACATTTTCCCAGCTAACAAGTATTTTCTCATAAAACGCTCATGCCTATATGAGATCGACAAATTTAGAAGACATCAACTGTACTAGCTATACTGTGGCTTAATATAAAATTATGATAAGTTATAACTCGCCACAAGTTCGTCGATAAGATGACAATGCCCTATCACCGATGTTGGTGTCAGGCACACACGAATCTCAATTTAAATCTTTGTTCAGAAAAACTCTAAAAGAGTACTTACAGTGGAGATAGAAATGTACAAGAAGCACCAATGAAGCATTCCTAGTGGTGTTGAATGTTTTGTCTGTCAAAGCCAGAACATCGTTCACTACTTTCGGTTTCTTTTTCCTTAATCTCATGATGGCATCTGCCACCTCTCCATCTTCTATCTCTTCCGCTGTAATGAGAACGAAGCTACTGAAAATATCTGCACAAAACTGCAATATGGAACTCAGGTTGGCATATCGGTCATTACTCGCACCTTACACCTCTCATCTCCTGGTCATCACTCATGCCTCCCAGCTTGCGTTCATCACATGTGCCTCCCCACCTTGTATTCATTACTTATGTCTCCCAATTGGTAGTCACCACTCACACCTCCCACCTTGTGATGATCACTTGCCCCTCCCACCTTGTGATGATCACTTGCCCCTCCCACCTTGTGATGATCGCTTGCCCCTCCCACCTTGTGACCATCACTTGCCCCTTCCACCTTGCAGTCATCACTTGCACCTCCCATCTCACAGTCATCACTTGCACCTCCTACCTTGCGGTCGACACTCAAACACCTCCCGCTTGATGGTCATCAGATATGCCTCTCACCTCGTGGTCATCACTCACACCTCCCGCTTCCTGATCATCAGTCATGCCTCTCACCTCGTGGTCATCACTCACACCTCCCACTTCCTGGTCATCAGTTATGCCTCTCACCTCGTGGTCATCACTCACACCTCCCGCTTCCTTGTCATCAGTCATGCCTCTTACCTCGTGGTCATCACTTACACCTCCCGCTTCCTGATCATCAGTCATGCCTCTCACCTCGTGGTCATCACTCACACCTCCCGCTTCCTGATCATCAGTCATGCCTCTCACTTCGTTGTCATCACTTGCCCCTCCCACTTCCTGGTTATCACTCATGCCTCTCACCTCATTGTCATCACTAGCACCTCGCACTTCCTGGTCATCACTCATGCCTCTCACCTCGTTGTCATCACTCATGCCTCTCACCTCATTGTCATCACTCGCACCTCCCATCTCTTTAATTGAGAGTGGAAACTGACACTGCACCCTAATACGTCACATTTCAAGATGGCGGCACAGGGGATTTAGTGAAACAATGGGTTGGTGTAGGCTGCATAACTGAGCTAATGTCCTCAAAAACAAACGTCTAACTCAAGACCAATAGCCGAAGGTGCCTATAAATTCTGGGAAGGTGTGGAGGCACCAAAAATAATGAAGTTTAGGACAGATTGACTCACGTGGATAATCCTCTTCCTCAGGTTCCGCCTCAGGGTCACCAGACTCTTCGTTGGTCACTTCTTCGACCGGCTGGTTGATTGGTACACGATCTGAGCTGCTAGGGGGTAGTCTTGGGACATTGTGGTTCCTGTAACATACAACCACAGTGTAAAGCTAGCTTATGGCTCGAAAAACATTCAGTCAACAAAATGGTAATGTCTTTTTAATGTGGGCAAGTGGCAAAATGGCTCAGGCAAGCAAAATTTTGTTGAGCCCTGTAGCTAAACTAAACCAAAAGCTTTTTCAAAAACAGTTGTAAAATGTAATTACTTTTTATTGTAATACAAGGAAGGAATAAACTTGTGCTTACTTGGTTTGATCCCTGACAAACTTCAGCATTCCATCATAAGAGCTTCCCCCATACAGCGGCATGTAGTTGTCCACTGAGATACTTGTATAAAAACGTACGTCCGGTAGGTTGTGTTTACCCTGAAAAGAGCAATACATATATATATACATATGTGTTCTCAATATTCATACAGGCACATCCCTTTTGTCATGGAATTTTAATTTAAATGGAATCCTGATAAAACCTGTTGTAACCAGCTGGTGTCTATTTTTCTGAGGGAGGAAAACTGGAGTACCCAGAGAAATCCTCGGATCACATTCTGAAAAGACCAATACAATATGTAATTTTTCAATAACGAGTACGAGTGTTTGAATGGGGGTTCCAAACACCGAGAAACTCTTGCGGGATTGATAGGCCTGTTGTAATTAGTGGGTGCCGCTTTTGCTGAGGGAGCCAAATTACCAGAGTACGCAAACAAAAACCCTCAATTCAGCGAAAATCATCTGCCTTTAACACAATGGTAAAACGTGTCCCGAAATGTTTTAGTTTTATCTTCGCCAGCGCCTGCTGTGGTTTTACGACCAGATAATTTCTAGCAGCTGCACCTTTTTCTCTTTTCACTCTGCAATTCTTCCTTCGCCTTCCAAATGTCAGTCTTCACTCTGAAGATCTCAATTACATGACCCCAGTTCAGATGACTCCTTCTCCCTCTTCAAAGTTAGCGATATTTACAAAAATTGAAAACGAGGCTAGCCGGGCATAAAAAAAAAAAATGACGTCACGTGGGAATATTGAGTTTTCTTGGTCAAAATCGTTGCAATAATTACCGATATTGGTCTGGATTTTGCTCACAATTGGGCAAACAAGGAAGCTAAAATTGCGCAAAAGGTTTGGTTTGCCAGTGTAATCTCGTTTTCAATCCAACATGGCGGAAGTGTGAAAGGTCTTTTGAGTATTTCGTCCTCTCACCACACGTCAATTTAAGCCTCTCTTCAATTACTCCTTGATACGTTGTTTTTAGACTTGCATTTGCCTCATAGCACTTATAGAAACTACTTACGTAATCCTGTCCCACAAGCTCCACATAAATCACTCGGATGCTCACTGGCTTGGCAATGGGGAAGTCCAGAGAGCGGACAAGACGACGGTAATTCTGTCCAAAAACCTTACAGTCAGGAACATCTGTATCGTAAGTAATAAAACTATAAGAAAAACTATTAAGTACCTTCACAGAAAACGGAAATTACAGAAGTTTTCACTGACACCAATTTTTGACACAAAGTAAATACAATACAATAACAATTGGCGAGTAGTTAAAAAAGTTAGTTTCCAGCCCTGTTTAAGAGACGTATTTTTAAGAGAAGAATTTTATCACGAAAAATATGGTATGAGGTTTTCACATCTATTCATTCTTCATGTTTTCATCTTTTTGAATTAGGATTTGGACCGCTCCGGGTGTGTAGAACTAGCAACTGATGGCAATCTGGCGATTGAAACACACAATCTTGAAGTGCTGTTTCACCTCTAAAGGTGCCGGCTAAAATCTCATCCGCCAGGGAACCGTCTTCTTTGTAGAGAGCTCTCAGCCCACAAACTACATGTGATTATATCACTACATATTTTACTTTTTTTCAGAATTCAGAATTTTCAGAATTTATTTAATAATAATGCCTCTTTTTACATTGGATTTAAAACACTATAATAAATTCTCATGTATGTGGGCAATGGCTAACTGTAACAGTTAAAAACTGAATTACACACTAATATATCATATAATATATCAATATATCATGTAATATATCCCTCTCCGCTACACCGTTTTCCCAACCACGCATCCCATATCTAACAATCGGTGCAGCCAATATAACACAATCACCAAATTTCCAGCAGCAGATAGCCCAGTGGATACCACAACTATCTTTCAGCCCAACCAAGTTTTCACACATTCCATACAAAACACACACCACAAAATACCCTTTGTTAAGTCATAAACACGGCTCATTTCTCCCCTTATTAGAACAGCTTTATGAACTCACAAACCCACCCACTACCACAACCCCAGTATCATTTACTATAAAAACCCGAACCATCACTTTCCCAACAAAGTTTAACTCGTGACACAAATATCTCCTCAGACTATATTCGCCCAGTCAAACCTAAAATCGCACATATCTATCACCACACAAAAGCAATTGGTCGATCTGACAATTGTAATAACTAATCTGACGGATTAATCATTACCTTGATGTACATATATTTAAAAAAAACACATCACATCCCCCCTTATGCCGCACATATAATCCACCTTCCAGCCACATCACACACCAACAAAGCTCACTATACAGCGGAATGAATACCTGCCCAAAATTAAAACAGAACACCATACACACATTTCTATTAACAAAAGGTTCAAAACATCTTACCGGACTCCCGTCAAGGCACACAAATATTTATAACTCCTCCTCCCCTAATTTAACACTCACAATAAAAAAGAAATATAAGTTTGTATCTACTCGCTGACACATTTAATAGTTTTTTAAAAACTATTTACTGCATTAAAGAAATGTAGAGGCCTGTGGTCAGAATACCAGTTCAAAAATAAAACAAAACACAGAGTTCGTGTTCTATTGGCGTCAACCATTTCAACATAAACCGCTTTTGTGCTGTTTGGTTGAAAGTTCCCCACAGAACATTTTTCAACCATTTTTGGTTGATTAAGCGGTTAGCACTGGGTATAGTCATCACCAGTCTGTTCTGTGAGTGGAGATCGCAAAACAAAATGGCGGGAATAACATTGGGAGCAAAATTCACAAAATTGAAGTCATTTGCCATTTGAACTGGTTGAAATAGTTGATCAATCAAACCAACCAAACACTGTTTTTCCCAATAGAACACAGAAAGAAAACAACCAACCCAACCAACCAAAACTGGTTGATCCCGATAGAACACGACCTTTATGTGTAAATCGAAACATTTTAACACTCACCATGAGTACAAAAGGCTGCTAGAAGATACTTCGACGTTCGTTTGGTCACAAACTCTTTGTACTCTGTATGAGAGACAACTTCAAGAGAAGAACCTTTCGCTGCAAGAGGAAAAAACTCTCTATGAGAGACAACTTCAAGAGAAGAACCCTTTGCTGCAAGAGGAAAAAAAAGAATAAGGAAGTTTATGCATTGTGGCCGTCTTATAACAAAATTTAGGGAGAAAACTAAGGGCTTTTTCTCTGATGAGTAGAGATTTTAAGGAAAAACTCAAAAAATTGCTATAAAAGTTGGGCTTCTTAGGGCATGCAAAGATAATTAGGAATTTTAGGAGTTTTTGGGCCACCAGAATGCCTGGAAGGTGTAGGTTTTGGCTTCCACCAACCCAATCATCTCCACTTAATAATAATTTGGAAAATCTTGAAGTTACTAGTACTTTGTAATATGCGTTCCCTCCAAACGAGGCTGCTCTCAACAACAACAACAACAGTGCCAAAACAACTAATAACAGAACTTTATCACAAATGGCGGTGATTTTATTAACTCTCTTATCTACACTGTACATTCAAATTAGCACTACCAGCCTTGTTTTAGCATAGTTAGAAGATGGCTTTAGATATTATATTCATCTGAAAATTCAACTCAAGAACAAGGCTAGTGAGGCTAATTTGAATGTATACAAAAAATATCAAATCGCTGCATGCCATTCATGATCAAGAGATTATTAACCGAGACCGAGGTCTTGACAATACGGACCAAGTGCAGCAAGTTTCCCACAAAAAAGACCGAGATCTGATACTTTTACAAACAGACACAGCAAGCGAGGTTAATAATTCGTTTATTATATGACTTTTTTTTACTTCCAGTAATTTATACCATGCCTGCGTCTACGGAAATCATTGGAACTGTCCGACAGATACGGAAATGTTTAAAAACTGTTTCTTCTGCATTTCGGATATTTT
>JAOCNB020014405.1:0-13915 GCA_026546465.2 Palythoa caribaeorum | reverse complement strand
CCCTATAAAGTGACCATTCATTTTGTTTGTCTTGAAGAGTAGAAATGAGTGGTGTTATTCATTCTAACTTTTGAACCGGCTGACGAAACCCTTTAAAGTGACCATTCATTTTGTTTGTTTTGAAGAGTAGAAACGATTGGTGTTATTCATCCTAACTTTTGAACCAGTTGATGAAACCCTATAAAGCGACCATTCATTTTTTTTTAAATTAGATTCAGAAAATTATCATTGTTTTGCCAAATTTTAAAGTTTACAATTTGCAAGCAATTTTGTGTCTTTGACTCTTAAGTATTCGGCAGGGCAAGCGTTAATAAGGTTTAAGGTTAACCGATTTCTGAACAGCCCAGCCCTGCAGGGTATATCACCATTAACCGGCTCCTGTATAATGTATCGAAGTTTGGGTGTGCCTTGAAATACACTTGCTGTTGCTTTTATCCGTTTAAGGTACTTAAAGAATGCCGGATATAGCTAGATCATGCTGGTTCAGTCCATTGGATAAAACACTGTGATTAAATTTACTTTAAGTTTCGATTGCTTTTCCATCAAGTAAGAAGTTACTATCGCAGGATATGTTCTTGAGTTTTTCTTAGTGAATGCATAGTTTCCTTTCATTTACTGCATTTAGAAACTGTGTAAAAGTTTTGTTTTTCCATAGGATATTTTAAGTTTTTAACTCAATTTACTGAGTATCAGAGCACTTGGAATTCTCCAGTTTTCATGTGTTTTGCGTGTGAATTTACCACTCTATCTCCTATAGCAGTTCCTGATTGCCTGGTTAATCCCTGCTTTTACTTGAACTAATTTATTTTAAAAAGACTTAAGGCCATCCGCACTTATAGTTTTCTATTTACAGTCGTCGTCCGATCACGAACCCAAATTTTTTGAATTTTGCAACAAAAAATAATAAGCTGTTGTAAACATTCTACAAAAGGGAGAAAACTTTGTTCATATACTGCAAATATCCAACTCTTTTCGGGTCATTTATGTAATGACTCAGCCTTCATATTGCCTTTTGTTCTTGTAAAATTACCCAGATAAATCTTAGTTTTTATCCACTGTAATTAACTTGCAAATGCCTCATAATTCTAGTGGTTATGATAAAATATTTCTTATTTTAGACAGATATTAAGTTGTTTTTTCTGGCCAGTGTACCTTTGAAATAACCTTTGTAGAAAGTAGTCCATTCGTCAGTTTCACAAAAGCAGTCGCACAAAGGTAATGTTAGTAATAACCCTTTTCCTGCTGAAGTTTTAAGAGTGTAAATGTTACGTTATCAATATTGCCAAAATTGCAATTTCTGAATTTCGTGATACTGAATGGACATTTTCTGAATCAGCTTTTCGAGACAAACAAAATGAATGGCTGCTTTATAGGATTTTAAGCAACGGTTCAAAAGTTGAAACATTCATGGTTTATCTGATACTGGGTTTAGCGAGATAGGTGATAATACTGTTATTATTTCAAGTGAAACAGTAGCTCTTAATCATAATTAAACACCAACTAAGAAGATAACGTTAAGCGTATTAAACTTTGATTTGCTTCGATTGTCAACAGCAAATCTTTTTTCTATTAGAGGTTAATCGAATGTATTTAGTTTGTGTTTTGATGATATATATAAAACAAAAAAGGGAAGATTGCAATAAATATACCAAAGGTCTTGTCTGTTTAATTTAAAGAAAATTTCAAAACATTAACGTCGGAAAGGCCCAAATGGCAATGCTACTTCAAATGAATTAAAAGACAACGCAGCATACAGCTTCAAGAAGCTGCGGCCAAGAAACACTTCTTGCTGTATAAAATTGACTCACAGTAATAACCCGCGTATAAGAACCGAAGTTTTTCCAAACTTAGCCCAAAAAGTTCTTGTTTAAATGTTACTTAACTGGGAAGTGGGCTGTTTACGTTCTTAAACAGGTTCTTATTTTTCAAAGAAAAGTATATGTCTGCTACATTCTGCCTTACTAGTGGGCATGGTCTTTTCATTGTATGTTACGTATCATACTTTCTACAAAATATCTTCAGTTTAACATACTCACAGCCTTCAGTTAAGTTCTACACTGTTAATTTTAGGGAGTTATCTTCACTCCAAAAGTGGAGTAAAAAAAAAAGGTACAGAACGACTCCAATTATGGAGTTAATTTTTACTCCAAATATTTAACCCCAGCATTGGAGTAAAGTCAACTCCACTAATGAAGTAAAAATTACTCCAACAAGAGTGAAAATTACTCCAATGGTAGTGAAATTTACTCTAAATAGAGTAAAAGCTACCCCCAAAACAGAGTTAAAAATTACTCCAATAAGAGTGAAAATTACTCCAATGGTAGTGAAATTTACTCTAAATAGAGTAAAAGCTACCCCCAAAACAGAGTAAAAAATTACCCAATAAGAGTGAAAATTACTCCAATGGTAGTGAAATTTACTCTAAATAGAGTAAAAGCTACTCTTAAACAGAGTTAAATGAACTCCAAATAAGTGGTAAATATAGCCCTGGGTGGAGTAAAATGTACTCTAGAGGATAGATACAAAATAAGGACAATTGTTTGATCAAAATATGTTGCATTTTAATTTTAAAAACTTTCTTAAGCTTGTATGTTTACAAGTACATTTAAAACAAACTTTTCAAAAAACTGCATATGTGTTATATTCTAAAACATCTCTATATTTATATATCTTAAAATATTTTATATATCTGCAGTGGTACTGTACATTAGTATTTTAGCTGAAATAACACAAGCAAAATCATATAATCAAATTACAATTAACTGTTCTCAAAGGTTCATTTAGTCTCTGTCTTTAAATTCTGCAATGTTCCACGACCGTTTTTCACTAATTGTATATATATGCAAACTAAATAAAACATACTTTTTTTCAGAAATGGAGAAATCTCATTCCACAAGCCAATTATAAATAACAGTTAATGAAATTGAAAATGATATGCATATGGGTACAAAAGATTTAAGTTATTGAAGGAGCTTGAGTAATTAACTTAGTAGCATATAATAATCTATTTATTAAAGTTTGAAAAAATTAGGCATATTATTAATTTGTGTTCCTGGACCGACCACTTTTTTATTTAAAATCTAAACTACACGTTTCTGAAATTTTTCATTGGTTTTGTGAAGTTTTAAACAAGAGAATACTGCTTGGGGGATCCACATGTAGCTGTAATATTTAGGTTAGATACCACACAAAAATTCACACACATTGATAATTGCAAAATTTGAACAGTGCAAAATACAAGGAAACAGATGATTAGCATAATAATGTAAAAAGAAAAGACAAAGCACATGCACAAACACAGGGCTCGAAATTATGACTGATATGGTCACATTTACGACTAAATTTTTCCATTTACAACTAAATTTTTCCATTTACGACTAAAACTTCAACAATGGTCACAATTTTGCAACCAATTTACATCTAATAAGCTATTAAAAAATAACCACCAAAACTTGCTACCTTAGCACTACTTTTCAACTGTTTTTTGTGACTAAAACTTCGCAATCAGTCGCAAAAATGCGACCATGAAATCTTTTTATTTCGAGCCCTGAAACATAGTAAAAATAAGTTTAATCATGAAATCTACTCAAGCTCCTTCAAAAACTTCTGAACAACCACCCTCTTTCTGGCTTCACTGCTGTTTTCTAATAGAACAGCCTCCAAAAAGCTAAACAAATTTTTGGCTTTTGCAGGGTACTCTATATTGAAAATATAGTATGTACCAATCAAAAATATCAGAGCCATTGGCAAGCCCACACAGTTGCCACTGAGCGCAGCCACTATTTTACCCTCTGCTACAATGTAGAGGGGATTAATTTCGTCTAGCTCTCCAGCTCCCACCAGCCTCGGGAAGACCGATTCCTGTATTGCTGCATCAATGGACTCGTTTTCCTGTTGAGGTGTAATAAAGCAGTTATTTATATGCCAACGCAAATAAATACACTAATGGTAAAACACTTCAATTAAAATGAAATCGTTTTTGCTAGATTAACCTAATGAAATTACTTGCGTTCTAAGCACTAACCAGTATGTAGATACATTTTACAAATCACTAGGTTTTCACTAAGAGCCGGAAGGTGACAAATTTCACTGGCTAATGAGGCCCTCTTAGATATTAGTTTTCAGCTCACAAATTTTCTGTTACTTGCCTACTCTAACACATTTGCTGCCAACTTAGATTCTTATCGAGAACCCTGAAGTCATCATGCATCTACACAGTAAATGAAATGGTTACCAGAAGTTTCATGGTAATACAAGAAATAACTGTCAATAATTCAGTTGTGGTGAATGAGTGTAACAAGTTATACTCAACATCCAAAAACTACTGAGGTTCATATTAAAGGTTGTTAAGGTTTAACTTAACAACTGTTAATATCACTGGAAACCTTACCGAGCAAATTTTGACAACAGAGCTTTCTCCACGTTCCCTTAAAATAGTGGGTAAGGCCAGGACCACTGCTGCTTCTTCAATCTCTAACGGAAACAAAACAATAAATCAGTGACAGTCCATAAACAGCTATTATAGTATTTGCCCAAAAACCAACCAGAAGACTAAAATTTAGTGTGTACAACAAAGGAAGGGCACGAGAATGTGCCTGCAAGTAAAAGTAATTTTCTTTATTAAGGAATCTAGGCACAATTCAGATGGAGATTTGTATACAATGGGAATTGTACTTCAAAACTGTAAAGTCCCAGCAGTTGATAGCATGTTTGAGGATGATTATTATGAAAACAAACATTTCGCTATAATTCTAATTCTTTATATTATTATTGTTCATTTACCTTTCTTTTTATCAGGATTTTCTTCAATTAGGTCCTGTACATCTGGGAGCACTCCCTTTTCTACTGCAAGCTTAAGCAGTTTTGGCTGCAAAGCTTTCCACAATTCCCCCATCCTCTTTGTTACCCCAGGAACACCAGTTACTCTGGAGAACTCTGCTTTAATCTAAATTAAAGAAAAATATGAACATAAGAATTAATGCCAAGCAGAAAGGCATTCACATACCTGCATGATTAGAAAATTATAAATGATCCCTGATACATGCACATTGACTGTATCCTGTTTAAAATGATAATTAGGGAATGTACTTGCATAGTCTTATCTATCTTCTCTAAATGAGTTGTCATAGTTTTATGCACATGTGATGGCATAAAATCAGAAACTTAATGTAGTTAATTTTGCACCATGCTCATTAAAGTGCTGCCATTGGCAGTCACTCATCGGACATTGGTTGACCAAAACTTCCTGATTAATACCCTAGTGCAGTCAGACATTTTTTACTTTTTTTTTCTGAGAATGTGTCTTTGTATAAGATTTGTTTTTTCATTTGATAAGAAATATTTATTTTGCAGCCCCCCACTCTAATTTAAGTGCTTACAGTATTTACTTTTGGCAGAAGTCTTTTTGGTTTATTGTTTCAGTATACTTTCATCTAACTTCTTTATTTTCAAATTATTTGTAAACCGATTTCTTACCTCAGATAACAGCTTGAGAGCTGGGTATGTCTTTATAATATTCTCCAAGGTGCTGACCTCTTTTAAAAGGTTTTGCCTTCTAAAACCATATGTTACTTCCATAAGCTGCTTAATTAGGGAGACATTTTTTGAGTTTTTTTCCATTTCCTTTTGGAGGACCTTAATATGATCTTTACAGGTTTCTTCTGTCTCTCCTTCTGCCAACTGAGGTGCTTCAGAATCACCTTTCCTTTTTTTAATGACATATTTTTGTGCATCTCCAGCCCCTCCATTTGCTTTTTCTGTGGCCAGTCTTTTTACTGCCTTAGCTTTTCTTTTATTTTTAAAATGGTTGTTAATGGCAACTTGCCAAGAGCCCTAAAATTGAAAAAAACATATATATAAACATGAGATAGCTTTGTATTTAATAGTAAGACCAGACCAATTTAATTTGTTGTTTTATGAACATTTGGCTGATAAATTAAGATTGGAATGGCACAGTGTAGTTAGAAAAAGGGGTTAAGGGTTTGGGTTAAGGGTTTGGGTTAGTGGTAAACAAGTAGAGAGAAAAAAAAGGTAAAGAAGATGCAACAAAGACGAGTTTTTTTTTTTCATTTCATTAAAAATAGAAAAACTAACATGTTCATAAAATCTAACTAGTTAGAAAAAATTAACTAGTTAAAAGTAAAATTTAATTGAAATCAAAAATTATCTACAACAATGCATGTTGCAGGGTTTAACTTACTCTTCAATTGCTTTCCTTGCTTAAATGTAAGAAAATCAGTAGATGCACTAGTTTAAAAAAAAACTTATTACACCTAAATGAAAACAACTTTCCTGAGCTAATAATGTGCAAGTAATTACAACTCCAGATCCAATAGTGTCAGCAAGGAATGGATACTTCTTTATGAGAAGAAAGCTTACTTGCTCCCTTTCAGTTCTGGTGGGGTTCAACGTATACTGTCGAATGGCTGAACAAACATCTCTTGTCAGTTCATTCCTTTCACGTGATGTCAAGAATCCTTTTTTCAAAGATTCTGTGATATCACGCGAAAACTGGAAAGAGAAAATAAAAAGTGAACTTGGAGTATGTCCTGTGCTAAAAACTATTAGGTATTGGCCAGAAGAAGAAAAGAAAATAAACAGGTGTTTAGAGGGATCTTTTTAAAGGTAAACACCCAAAATTGTTGAAATGATTATTCATTTACCACATTATTTGACAGCAGTCGGGTTGGCACAGTGATAACTATCCTTCTGTGGTTAGGTAAAATGAGTACCAACATCTGCTGGAGGCCAACCTGTTAAGGATTTTTGTCGCATCCAGGGGGAGTCAATAACTCATCCACTTAATACTATACAGCAACCAGAGGTGGGATGCAATGGGCCTCTTAGGATCATCAATGGATTTAGCTTAGCTTACATTAATATCTAGTGCAACTTACTGCTGTGGGAAGCATAAATTTTGCAATCCAGTTTTCTTTAATTGTTTGTTCCGGTTTGCTGAAGGCAGCTTTGGCAGAGTCTTCTGATGAGCTACAATCAGGTGATGAATACAGGCTTGAGGAAGAGCGAGAGTTTGTTGGTGTTTGAAATGGAGAGCTTGCTGACAAACTAGATGATTCTGATTCATCATCTGATGAAAGTGGCTGGTGGATGAAAGGAAATAATACACAATTAAAAAGTTAAAGTAATCTTGTGGGAGATTGTATCCTTATTAGATTTATCTTCATGCAGGTAAGTTCTGCAAAAAGATTAAACACAAAATGGGCTTTGTAAAATAAAACTTAAACTGGATCATACCTGCCCCATTGATGCTCAGATTTACCATGAAGCTGCAGTGTTTTGTAATTTAACAACTGGAGCATTTTACTACTTCAAAAAAGAAACAAGGACTGAATATTTAAAGAACAGATCATACCTTTGCACTTTGGCTTTCGTGTTTGTAGCTGTTTACCACCTTTCTAATCCTGGCAATTTGTCCCCCTTTTATCTTATACAAGGACAGAAGTTCGTCGCTAGCCTCCTCCAAAAGATTCACCTCGAGAAGCTGTTTTAAAAATATGATAAGCACTGTTTTTAATTTCATCTTCTATTTGTTATAAATGTAATTGTTGATCGGATACAAGCTGAGGCCTATGACTATGTTCATTTTCAGGGCGGTGTATACATAAAATTTAAAAAGGGCCGTAAAATTGTCAAATATTGGGTGTAAAACCGTCACACAAAAAAGAGAATAATGGAGTAATTTCATCTTAAAAGAAAATCATAAAATTAAGTTTGGCCTACGGGACAAAATCCTGCGGAGGCAGTAAATTTTGGTACATTAATTTGGGCGCCAAAACGGTTTCGCCAAAACTCGTTGACTTTACCTCTTCTTCCAGAAGAATATCTACTGTATTTTGCTTAACTCCCTCTTTCAGTAACCAATTCACTAGCATGGATTCCATTTCTACAACAAAAACAAAACGAAATTATACAACGAGCTTTAATTATTAAATACAAATGTGAGCCAATTAGTCAGCCATGACTAGTACTGCAGATTACTTAAAGTTCTATTCTTTGACAAAAAACAAAAGAAGTAAATTGGTAGGAAACACTTACCTTTTATATTTGCTTGTAAACGCTCAAAAACCACAGTAACTGCAGAAATCTACTGTAAAGTTTTAAAAAACACTCAAACACGTTCAACCTACCCAAAAACTGACTTCAACGTGGTTACTAGGCGCATGCGCACACGTCACCTCACTGCAGAAGAGCGGGAAAATCAATCTCGTTCCCAGAGTCACGATCCTTAAAGGATCGTGGCACTGGGACCGAGATTGCGGGAAAATATATTTTTTGAAGCAAAGAGATGTCCGGGCAAATGACAGGATACATGTGTAATCTTTGTCTAGGTTATTTTGCTCCTGATCTGAAGGTTTTGCTGAACCATATTAAAAGAATCCATAAAGATGATCCTAATTTCCATGTACTGTGCGGCATTGACGGTTGTTCCAAGACTTAAAGGAAATTTTTTTCATACCGAAACCATGTACTTCGCAAGCACCACGTGCCGGAACTTCTCCTAGAGCTTGGACAAAATGACAATAACGATCAAGCACCAGATGAAGTACATCCACTTGATCAACAGGTGAGGGATCAAGACAATGAGCTTAATTTTGAAACTGATCATGCAAAAGAGTGTGAAGACAATCGCCGATCGAATGCACTTTGTTTGCTTCGATTCAAAGAAAAAGGCAGTGTTCCTCAAACGGTTGCCAATTCATTTGTCGAAAGCGCCACACAAATTGTTCAAAGTAGCATAGCCTGTCTAAAGCGTCGAGTCAGAAGTAAACTTGAAACAGTTGGCATGAATTTTGAAACTATTTCAGAAGTTACAGAATTATTCAGTGATACAAGTGATGTTGCTAATCCCTTCATGGGTATCGACAAAGAACCTTTGCAGTACCGATATTACAAGGACAATTTCAATCTTGTTGTAAGTTCGACTTTATTATATATATTAACATTGTATATTATATGACGGTCTCGCTTTCTTTCCCAAAGCTCGACAATAAACAAGTTGTTTTCAGTAGTAAAGTGCAATTGTTTGCACATATAATTATATACTATAGATTATAGATAGTTCTTTTGCAAACATACAGGTACAAATGTCAATGCATATATATGTACTGTATGAGCGTTTGTAAACTGAACCTTTGAGTCCTAGAAAAGGAATCCAAGTCACTGAAACAAGAACCAAAGGATCCTCAAAGGTTTTAGTACTAGATAAAACATATACTGCCAGATGCCTAAAAATGAAACATGTTTGTAATGTTAATGCAAGATGGGCCTATCTTGCCCATTTGTGTAACCAATCAGAACACAGAATCTGCAGCAAGCCTACCATATAATACTGTTCAATATTCACCAGCCAGGCAACAAATATGATGATAAAAATATATCATAACTTTATTTATTCTAAAATTGTATTTTACTCCTTTTTAATTTTAAAATTCCTTTTTAAATTGTTGCACTTTCTGGCAGCCGGCCTCTAATTGCAATTTTATTTGCAGTAATATTTTTTTAAAATATCGTTGATGGAAACATACTGTACAGTGCTTTTTATTGTTTTATATTAGGGTCCTCAGAAAATTATTCTCGGAAGGTATCATGTAAGGGTCAGAAGGGGTACTAGAATGAAAAATGTTGAAAAAACAGATGAAGCATACTATGTACCTATTTTGGAAAGCCTGCAACAGCTGCTGAATCGTTCGTCGATTATGGAAGAGGTGAAGTAAACAATCTCAAGGTTCTTAGTAACATAATAACTGAATTAGGATAATACTTCCTTGTAAGTCATGTCCACTGCTTTATTTGTTTTGTTACATCTGTATGACATTGTATTTTAGTGTTTGCCCCCAGAATACAAGAAGAAAAGCAACTGTTAGAAATGAGCTCTTCTGCTGATAATAAATATTTATAGTTATTACTGCTATAAATGTGAACATAGGCATTTTTAGTCTGACAGCTAGAATAAGATGATAATTTTTATGGAAAGTCGATTAAAATCTCTGAGAATGTAAGGTATTTAATTTTAAGAGACTTTGCAGGGACTGGGTTCTTTTTACATACACTTTCTCAAATTTATTTTATTATGATATTAATATTTCTCATTTTTGGTGGTTCTGTTAGTCATTGAATCCTACTTGCTAATTCTGCTCTGATTTTTGTTTGAAGATTGAAAACCCACATTCCAGGGATGATAATTTACTGAATGACTTTTGTGATGGTGAGGTATTCCATGCACATCCACTCTTTGGAAATGATCCTTATGCATTACAATTGTTGCTGTATTTTGATGAAGTTGAAGTGTGTAATCCCCTTGGTTCAAGGGCAAATAAGCATAAACTAGGTATGCTGTATTAAATTATTAAGTGTTCATTAATTTGTTCTTGGCTTGTTATAAAAAAGAAACCCATAATAATACATAATTCATGAAAGATTTTCCATTGGTCACACTCCTCCCAAATGCAAATTAACTATAAAAACCAGTTTACATAGATGTCTATATTGGAGTATATATCATGTTTGCACTAATTATTTGCTGTTATGACATGATGCATTGACCAAATTTACTCTTTAGTTTGTAGTCATTTGTAAGAAAACTTTGAAAAACATGTACAGGACGACTATAAGATACTTTGTGTTACTGTAAGTGTTCATAATCTCTTCACACTCTGTCATTTCAAGTTTTGCTATAATGGTCATTTTGGTATAATTTATATGTCTCATGGTGTTCAGTATGAAGCATACATCGATATCTATTCTACTGTATTGTCTGTAGAAGTTTGACTTTCATCTAATGTCCATGGATGTCAGATTGCATAATTTTAAGTGACAGTGGACTTGAATAAATTATTTGCAGCTGCATTCTATTACACTCTGGGAAACATAAAACCTGAAAACCGTTCTAACATGAATGCAATACAATTGCTGGCCTTGGTTACAAGTAACAATCTCAAAAAATATGGAATGGATCCCCTTTTGAAAGTGTTTATGGCCGATCTTCACCTTCTTGAACAGGTAATTAGTAGGTTACATATTAAAAGTTTTTTTTACATCCATCTTTCAGTATATTTGTTCAGAAAAAGTAATGTTTGGCACAGATGGAAAGGGAATATAACGACTTGCATTTAAGTGTATGCAGACTAACTAATGAAATTGAAAAACTTAAAATGGAGGGGAATTCTTTTACAAAAACTATGAAAGTAAACTTTAAACCTGCTTATCATGTTTGTAAACAGGATGATGGTCATAAGTTTATAATTGATGGGCAACCACGATATTTTAGAGGGACAATTGCCTATGTATCAGCTGACAACCTTGGAGCACAGTTTATTGGGGGATTTAAACAAGGATCTAAGCCGCACAGAAAGTGCAGAGTGTGTATGGGGACAGAAGAAGAAATAACAAATCATGTAAGTGATCTAATTGTTATTGCATAAGCATCATGGACAACCATATGTAGCATGCATGCATGCATGGTCATTGCAAATGCAAAACTAATAAATGCATGATATGGTTTATTGTAAAGATAATTAACACACACCATCATGTATTGTATTATATGCACTATCTCAAAACTATGTTATGTAAATTGTACCACTCCTGTTATAACAAAAAGCAGATTTTATCAAGATCATTTCCCTGATGCAATTTTTATATTATATGTACATTAATGCTATTGTTATACAATTAGTTATTTATGTTACATTGAATTGTATATGTAATTGTCATGCATTGTCAGCTGTGGGAGCAATTCCCTGTACCTTTATTGGTTTTTGTAACTAAAACACTTAAATTGCTTAACAACTTTTTGCTGACATTAATTGTACATGTTTTGTCATAGTTTCACGAGGACAAGTTTACTTTGCGGACAAGAGAGAGTCATGACTGTCATTGTCGACGTTTAGTCCAGGGGGAGCACTTCAAAAGAGCTTATGGTTTGAACCAGCGATCTGTTCTCAATGACTCCAGATATTTTCATGTTATTAATGGGCTACCAGCTGATGCCATGCACGATATCCTTGAAGGTGTTCTTCCATACGTGACAAAAGAAGTGTTAAAAGTGTTTATCAGTGTGAAGCACTATTTCACTTTGGACCAACTAAACAGCAGAATTGTCCAGTTTGACTATGGCTACCACAATGACTCCAATAAACCTGCCAAAATTGGTGCAGCAAAATTTGCTGCAAGTGATAACAGTTTGAAACAGCATGGTAAATATTTTGTATAATACCTATGTGTTATCAATGTGTACTGAATGCTAGAAACATTTTTATTTGACATTTCATTCCTTTGTGCTCAGATAATATGTGTAAAATTATGCTGTAATATTGTACATATATAGAAAAATCTTCGGCAGTATTTAATGTATGAGTTGGAATTTTTATTCATGAAAAAATAATCATTGGTCAGAACTTTGTATTCCTAAAAGGAGCAACTCTTTCACAGAGTACTTGCTTTAAATATACTAATGGGTGCTATATAGTATATATTTTTTATTCAGCAAACCAGATGTGGTGCCTTGGACTTTATCTACCTTTACTCATTAGAGACTTTGTGCCACATGAAGATGAACATTGGAACCTATTGTGTACACTCCTACAAATTGTGAAAATTATCTTCCTGCCAATAATAAAGAGAGATCAGATCCCATATTTGCAGGTTCTCATTCAAGACCACCATGAGCAATTTCGACAGCTGTTTCCAGAATGTTCCATAATACCAAAGATGCATTACATGATACATATGCCAAGCACCATTCTAAGGTTAGTTACTGTATATGATAATTAAAATGATAATTAAAAACCAAGTTTCTTAACAAACAAAGGTACAGTATAAATTGTTAAATTTATTTTACTATTTGCATAAAAATGCAACATCAATTTTTTCAAGGTTTTGAAATAATTATGGCTAAAGATTATGATTTTATTTTTTTAACTTAGATATTGTTTAATTTCATCTGTCTGTCTGTCTGTCTATTCACTGCCCAATGAAATTCAAGTGTTCAATTGTAATTGTTTATTAATAACTTATTTTGAAATGGTGCTTGTGTGAAGGATAATCATAAATAATTGTTCATTAAGCACATTACTTTAATTGTGTAACATCATCATCAGCCTGTGATCATGGTTCAAGAATTGAGAGCCAAAGCTTAGATTGCTAATTATTTAACACATGGTTTCAAATGTTTAGGCCTCTGGCTGTAACAAGTAAGTATATACCAGAGGGTAGAATCATGAATTTTGACAAATATTAATTGATTTGAGGTAAATCCATAGACTGGGACCACTGATTCGAAGTTGGTGCATGCGGTTTGAAGCGAAGCATCATTATTTTAAACGCCTAGCAATCATCATTGGCAACTGGATAAACCTGCCATTCTCACTTGCAAAGCGTCACCAAGAAGGGCTATGCTACAGGCTTCAGTGTAATGAAGGAAGTCTCACTTCATTCATTCAAAAAGGAGTTGAAATAGGCCCAGGTATGTAACAGTTGGTGGGTTGCTTTTACTTGGAACCCTTAAACAGTTTACTGTAAATAGTGAAGAATGAAGCCTAACATGGATAAATATACGAACAAATACAGGTTTAATTACTGTTGGTGATGTGTTCAATGTATACTTCCCATTTGTTTCTTTTTTCTTAATTTTTAACTGAGAATAAAATAAATTTTGTGTATATTTAATTTTTTTACCATGTTATATAAGAATCATAATATGATGATGAATGAATACTATTTTTGTTGCTGTAGTTGTTGTTGTTATTGTTTATTATTATATTATTAATAATAATAATAATAATAATAATAATAATTATCATAGAAAATTGCTTATAGCGCTGGCAGATGTTATGCCGTTGGATTCCTTAAGAGAGCGAGTCATAGCCAATGACCAGGGGTCTCTCAAGTTCTTTTA
>JAOCNB020014298.1:0-13917 GCA_026546465.2 Palythoa caribaeorum | reverse complement strand
TGTAAAGGAAATTGAGGGAGGGAGACTCAGCTTTTCATCCTCCCGAGATAGTTAAAATGATTACCAGCTTCTACTTCTGGTCCAGGGGGAACATATGGTAATCATCTACTAAGCTACAGGAGCCTAAGATATGCACCGGCTTAAATACCTAGAGAATTTAGCTAGCTTGTTGTCAAAGTTTGCTATGACATAAGATAACATAAATTTTTTCCCTAATTTGGCTGTTTTGTATTAGGATTCACAGTCTAAAAAATTGGAAAAACATGAAAAATACCGTTAAAACGTTACTCTTGTTAAGCTTCTAAGCTTCTTTTTGAATTAGTAAACTCGTCGTTTGAATTGTTTGAAGCAAAACCGGACAATTTTTAAAATAAAATGTTAGCGATATCCATTTTAAGTTATCGCTGACACTGTGTGCAATGAAACCACTGTGAGCCACAACATCAAACCCTCTCTTCTGCTCTTCGTTATTTCCCCCACCCGGATAGGGTAAGTGACAAAGTTGTACTAAACTTGCCTGAAGTAAAAGATGTTGTCAAAAGCGCTCATCTCCCCCTATTATTAGAGCAGATGACGAGGTTTAAGCGAAGTTCGATAATAACTTTTCTAGCTATCCATCTAGCCAAAAGAAGTGACTGACATCACCTCAATTGCATACATGTGCAAACATCGCAAACAGAAAACAAGACACACCTTTTTCAAAAGCTGATGCCGGCTTCACACTCCAGTAACTTTGTAACAAACATTTTCACGCTAACAATTTGGATTTGACAGACACTGTCAGTTCTTGATGGTTATTTTTAAAACTTGTTGAGTTTTGTAACTGGGCTTGAGTGGGCATATTATCGATATCAATATCATTATAAAGTAAAGTAGAAGCATAACGCTTGTGGGATGTGGCTGAAATAATAAATATAACTGTGTAGCACAAAGGTGCTGATAATGACACACCCACTAAATAGGGCACTATGGCCTCGCGGGTCAGAGGAACTAAGCCCATAATGAAACCCTTTACAAAAAGAGTGAGCCTGAATGTTAGCAGCCATGGACAGCTGTTTCGGCCTAGTTGGGCCTCGTCAGCATGGCATAGCTAACAAACAGGCTCACAGAAAATACAAAGTAAAGAAAAGAAAGATCACAACGCCGGGATCAGTATCCTATATCAAGTGTGTGAGAGCGTGAGTTCTTTTAAGTTCCCCGATAGAGCTTCGAGAGAAAGGACCTACGGTTCGTCGTCCTTGTCCAATAAAAAAACAAAACAAAACAAAAAAACACTTAAAATAATCTGCTTACTTAGGTTTGTGTTTTTCAGCACGTCTCCTGGAATTCGAACTAATATACCTTTTAAGGTTTAATCTTGATAATGACGTGCGTCTGAATTACTTTCAGGCTGGATTCTTCAGGCGCAAAAAGGTCAAAGGAGCGGCAAGCAGCGAGGAAGAAATGCAACCGATGAACAAGGAAAGCCCATAGGATGAGAAGAAATAAAACAAAAATTCAAAAATGTTTTGCGACAAACTGAACGATTCCATTTGGTTGTGGAAGACCCATCGTGGGAGGAGATGCAAAATACGAGTTTATTCCAGTTGGTATGAGTGTAAAGAGACAGATGCAAAGAATTTTGCTTTAATTGCTGTGCGTTGACTTGGTCACGTAAAAGATTATAGGATTTGCGTCACTAGAGAGCGGTACGCTGTGGGATTCTGGAAGAGTTCCTGCCAACACTAGTTAGAGCACAAATATTAATTTAAAAGCCATTTTGAACTTTGTTTTGTACATAAAGAATTATTGAGATGAGAAATATTTTTTGCGCATTTTATATAATATCGGCCTAAGGTAAACTAAAATCTATTTAATTTCGAACCATTATTGCTTGGTGATCCCCATGGCCTTTGACTTTAGTTTAATAGGATTTCTAAATAAAGCTAAGTACGTTACTTTTCGGTTTTTATTCGTTACCTGCATTGGTCAGATTGAAAATGCTTAGCATTAGTAACCGAATAGTTTATATGAAAACCACCTGAAAGTGGTTTCAGAACAGAAAAAAACCCGATTAATACATATTCCTTTTTTTAAAGGAAAAAGACATTTTAACTTTGCTATTATTTATATCGTTGTCAATTTTGCTATATATAAATTTGTCGACTGACAACATAAATAAATGCCGTAACGTGTATTTGCAAAATTAGCTGAGTTTATTATAGTGTATTAAATTTTTTTGATAGCCAGACTTACGCGAAAGTTTTTTGAACACGGCATTGCGCAGTGTTGGACTTTATTGTCTTCAGCAGGCACCAGCTTTTTGTTACGTACGAGAAGAGACAGCTGAAGCTAATTTACGCAGTGGACTCCTTTAAGGCTACCGTATACCTTCAGGGGTGTTATGTGTCAAAACGATATGACACAGTGTATCTGTTTTAAACCGTAGATACCACAACCCATATATCAAATTGAAGCTTATAGAGCTGGCTTTCGAACTGCTCTAAATTTTGAATTAAAATACATTTTTAGAGTTTTACGTTTCTAAAACCGAGCGACATTGTCACCTTTCGAAAGTTTCAACTCAAAGGGAATTTGTTCGTTTCCTCTAAAATTTGCACAGTAGTTTCTTTAATATATGAAGAATGAGAACGTGTCGGACATGTAACTTTCGAAAGGCAATTTTGTCGCTTGTTTTTAGAAAAGATAAAAAATCTAAAAGTTCAGTTCGAAAAACAGCTCCATAAGCTTTAATTTGATATATGGGTTTTTACGTATTTACGGTTTAAAACAGATGTACTGTATCGTCTTGACGCAAAACACACCTGAAGGTATACGGTAACCTTAATTGCAATTTTTACGCCGATCGCAGCGATTCAGTGGTAATGTCCGGCAGACCGATCACTGCGTGAGCAAGTTTCTTTAATCACAGCCGATTGGGGTATAAAATGGCCAATACTATCTAGCACGCGAGATGTGACACACCTGCGATTAAATGCGCAACGATTTGTAGAGATTTTCTACTTGTCCGCCTTGTGAGCTCCTACTTGGTATTTTGTACGCAGTTTATTCTGTCGTTGTCATTGTCACTGTCGCTGTCACTGCCACAGTCACTGTTGCTGTCGTTGTTACGGTTGCTGTTGCTATCACTATTAATGTTGTTGTTGCTGTTGCTGTTTGTTTTACTGTTGCTGTTGCTGTCACTATCGCTGTCGTTGTCGCTATTGCTGTCAATATTGCTGTCAGAGTTGGTGTCACTGCCACTGTTGCTGTTGTTGTCGCTGTTGCTGTCACAATTACTGTCGTTGTCGCTGTTGCCATCCCTGTTAACGTTGCCGACACTGTCGCTGTTACTGTTGTTGTTGCTCTTGCTGATGCTTTTGCTGTTACTGTCACTATATTGCTGTCACTACCATGGTTACTAGTACTTTCAGTAATACTGCTGCTGTAGAAAAAATCGACAAAGGTTGGGTTTGAATTAAGATTGAAAAAGACTGACCATTTTGGCAAGCGAAATAAAGTATTCAAGCCTATGTTGTGTTGACTTTTTCTATCTACTCTTAGTTTTTCTATTTTTTGTTGTTGACTTGAACTTTGAAACGATCCGACGTTAACAGGAAAATTTGTTGTGTGGTTTTTATATGAATTTTTTGTTACTGTCGTCGGTCATTGTCAGCATTAACATTAACACTGAATACTGTCAATGTCCCACTATCGATGAAATTTTCATTGTCAGTGAATGTCACTGTAAATGTGATCAAAATCATTGTCAACGTTTCTAGCACTTTCACTGTCACTGGTACTATTGCTTTCAGTATCATCGTCAATATCGGCAACTGCCACTGAATACCATCACACATTGTCAGTTATTGCAACTTTAAGTAAAACTAAAATTGCTGTCAATATCACTGTTGCTTTCGTTGTTATATTTTAAATATAGTGATACAGATTTATTGTTTCTTTACAATGGTCATACGTAATCAATACGCACAAAGTGACCAAAATATAGTAAGAGTTTTTTTGCTTGGTAAAAGCCAAAAAACATAAATATAAAAATGCCCACATTACTATTAATTGCTAATTTGCTTAACGAAGGCAACATTTATAATAAATTGTGATTATTCTCAGCTGTGATAATTTATAAAACACGCATAGAAACCACCTGTCAGATATACAATACTGCTATTTCCGAGTGTGCACGTAATAATGAAAAATATCACAAACACCCTTGACAGCGACTTGCAGATGAAGCTCGAAGGTGTATATAATTAATGATACAATAATTATGACAGAGCATTGTTTCAAATTTTAACAGTAACGGATCTATGAAAACTTTTAACCCATCCTAATATATTCACAGAGTTCCATATTTGGACACAAAAATATCTAGTGGCTATAATGAGGGTATCACAGAATATTGCAGCAGATGGTTTCTATATTTGTACAAAACACAACACTGCCGTTATTAATTCCTTAATGTATCCTGGCCTAAAGCTTTTTCCGCTTTGGTTTGTCAAAATATTCGCTTCAAGTTAAACGCTTCCTTTTTAAACCAGACAACTGGTGCGAAACGTTTTGTATTGAAGGACTTAAGAATAAAACTGAAAATATTTGCACCTGTCATCGAGTTCAAAATATCTGTTAACTCCTTGACAGACATTCCAACACATTTTTATGCATGGAAATCAACTCTGTCACTTTGCATTTACAGATGAGTGGTTCTTAAAATTCTACTTTATGTTTAAGGTTTTTCATTCGGAGCCCTGCACTTTTGCCCTTGATAAAAAGTATCCCAGTATCTTAAGGTTATAGATACATACAAAGTAAATAGAATAAATATTATAAACTTGTAAAGGAAACAGATAGTTAATACGATAATAAAATGTTTGTAATGATATTAACACAATCCAATAGGTACCAGCAGTCACGCTAAAATAGGTAGATCCCCTAAAAATAAACGATTATTATTATTATTATTATTATTATTATTGTTATTATTATTAATATTAATATTAACAAAAGTCAAAAATTAATATGAATGTCAATTATCTCTATAAAAACGTATATTTATTCTTGTCATTCATTCTATTGCCCTGGGAATTTTCTAATTTTTCCTTAAACTCCTTTACCGTTATTTGAAAGTGAAAATTGGTATAATTTCTAGCATACGTCTGTCTTCTATGTTTAACGGTTGACTGCTGTACATTGTCATCCAACTGGCGGGTTTATTGAAATGACTGAGCTATTTCCTGGGCGTCGCGTCATACGTAACACGTCTTGTATTGCTCGGGGATAGAGAAAATCTTTTTGTCGTGAGTTCTCTGACGGCGTTTGTTGGCTCACCAAAAAGAGAGCTCGTCTTCTTACTTGTTCTAGACAGGTTTTTGTTCAAGTTTACTTTAAAATTTGGTGCTTCGTGTCTTATTTGTGTCTCTAAACTCACGAGACGACAAGCGAATATTCAGTAACGCAAAATATCAAATGTTATACTAAAGGCCTTAAGAAAGTGGAAGTATAATTTGACCAGATTCCTTGCTTCTATTTCTTTAAAAAGTTGCTCGCTTCTTTGCTTTGCGGGCAACTTTCAGTCCACTCCGGCATCGGTATTGATTCAATAGGTTTATGTTTTGAAACAAATTTGGTCCAGTGACTAATTTGCCATTCTAATCAACGAGTCAGGTCAGTCAGGAAGTCATCGAACTTCGGGTAAGTCCGTTATTTCTGTTTCATCAAATAATAAAACCGTTTTCTGTTTTATTGAATTAAGAAACCCTGTTTAAGTAAACAGCTTAAGTGATAACAATTTGCTCTCACGTCTTTATTTTGTGTTTGCTTACTTTCCACTCATTTCAGTAAAAATACAATGACGGCATTTTTCTCTTGTCGCTATTCACTTTTTGTGTTTGCTTTGAGCAAAGTGTTTCAGTGCGTCGTTACTGAGACGTTTAACGAAAATTTATCCTTGCATCGAATGTGTGCTTCAACTAATCAGTCGGTAACAAATGCAGCTATTTGTTGTCATAAAATTTTAATCCTTTAACCAAAGTATGCGTGAACTTGCTATTCTGTAGGTTCACCAAAATCATAGCACCCACAACTAATTAAGTATCCGTTAAACTGAGAAACATTTCTCAAAAGTAACTTTAGCTTTATTCCATTGCATTAAGCATATCAAACGTTTTATCGTTTTTTGAACTACTAACATTAACAACCACAAATGTCAACACAATATATTGTACCACCTTAAGACTGTAGGTTTAATTTTCTTTTCTTATGTCATAATATGTTAATGTTCTTCATATATTGGCTTGACTTTCGTATAGAAATGTTCGTTCTCGAACTTATTAGGGGACACATTAGCGTTTCAAACCCGCTGAACATTAACGTAAAAGGCAATAACTGCTTTACAAACTGTTGCTTCATGCAACTTTCTTTTGTTGTAGTATATGTAAAATTAACAAAAGGTATCTGGAGATACTCAACTTTGTTTATTTTGAAATTAGCTTGAACAATTCTAATACCGTTATGTCAGATGCATTTCGATGTGTTGATACACACTATCTGAGTTTTCTTTCAAGCACACTTAAAAAGCGTAAATGTTCACTAGAACAAAAATTTTCTATACCAGTTTCTCTGTTTATTATGTATATTCTAACCAACTTTCAACTCAACAAGTATGTGATGATTGTTAATTGGACCGGTCGTTACTTAAACTGACTGAACAGCCAACTCCCCCTCCCTCTTCCCCTAGGGACGGTGAGTAGCTAGTGGAGAATGGCTTGCAAAACATCTGTAACTTACCCACCCCTCTCCCACCACAAACTCCAAGACAACTGGAAAGCAATAAGATAATGTATACATTAAATGTACATTGTGGCGTTACCTGTTGAAGCCAATTATACTACCAAACGCTCAGGTAGAAATTTGATCTTATTGTAAGGATAGTTTTAATTTACTAAATAACCGATCGACAACTTATACAAAATTGTTGATCCCTAGGGCACCAGACAAGAAGCAACAGCACTTATATGGCTTCGATCAAAGCCATCGACCACAATAAAATGGATTTTCTCCACTTCAGTATCAGCTTGAAAGTCATGATTTTTTCCTTTTTTGTATGGAGAACCCGTGGTTTTAACGTGGACACACAGTCCTCATTGATATACAAGATGTCAGGCGTAGGTGGAGAAAGAACGTATTTTGGGTACACAGTGTCCCTCCATGCTGATGGCGCGGATAAATCGTAAGTGATAACTTTATTGTAGTTTATAGTAAGACGCACAGAGCGAGATTTGAAGTACTTCGAATAGATTCACATAATTAGTATTCTGCAGGTAGTCGTCCACTTACACGTAGGTAGTGATGCCAAACAAAACATTTATATTAAAATGACAGTAGTTGACTTGAATGAACTCACAGTTTTGGAAACACTTTAGTAGACACCAGTCTATCTGGGCAATATGCTTAAGTTAACATTTTATTTCGACATGTAAATTTTATGAGCAGTAACCGAATCGCTTACATACGTGACAACTTTAGGTTCGCGTTGACCTTCTAACCTGTCTCAGTGTTTTCAACTCAGAATGATGAATGCAAGCAATATGGCTTTGAAATTTTTGTTTGTTTAGCATAGCGTAATTAGCTTTGTTGCAAGACAACTCTGCTAAAATACCCACTTAACCACCGCAGCTGCTACAACAAACGTGAGTTTATTAAAGACTTATTCTGTCGTGCACGCAAATTGCAATTAAACAAAGAAACAGGAAGTAATTCTGTCAACGTTTCACTTGAGGAGTGGGAATTATTAAAATAAAAGTACTTCTAACGATAGTTAATTATTCATAGTTGATTATAATACAAAATTCGATTTTTTTGTGATCTTGATCTTAGAATTCTCTATGAAAAAGCTTTGTAAACGAGACTGTTCCAACGAAGGACTACGCTTGAAACGATAGCTTGCTAGTACAACTCGCGGCGGTGAACAGCCGGTTTGATAACGTTGAGTCGTATTTGTATCAATATTTGCTTTTTGTTATAACCACATGAAGCTGTAGTTTGCATGCATTCAAGCCCATAGCAAAATAAAGAACTAAAACTATATCAAAGAGAATCAATTTCAGTTTCATTAGCAGTCACCGACAAAACAAAACAAAACAAGACAATTGCCAGAAACACTTATAAAAGTTACTCGGAAACGTGTGTTTTTCATTGTGAATTTTTAAATAAAGGGCCTACAAGAAGTTTAACAAAATTTTAATGTTCAAAAACTGCTAGCGTGTTTCACTACTACTGATTATTTTTTGACTGATTTTCAATTGTCGGCGGCGTCGTGTCCGAGCGGTTAGCGTTTAAGCTTTATTAACCCGTGTCTAGTATAAGTTGTTGAACAAGACCCGATTGTTCCAACCAACTCAGCTATATTATGAGTATCAGCTACTACTTGGGATTAATCTGCGATGGGTTAGTGTCCAGTGTAAGGAAGTCAAAACCCCAAATACTTCTATCCTCTTAAGATTACAAATGCCAGGGATTACTGATTCGCACCGGCTCCAATACTGAGTCATTGGACTCATAAAAGGATTTATATTAGCTTTTTTAAAACAAAAAAACAAAAAATCGCAAGGTTTTTAGAATAATAATATATTCTTTATACAGTTTATAATTCATTTTCAGTTTCAACTCCAGCGGCATGATCACTCCATGTGACTCTAAATATTTAACCCAGCTGGCAAGACAATATTTCTATTAAAATTAAAATAAATAACATTATTGAAGACAGTTACAATATACACTGTGCACATGTCAACGGCGACATAATGAAAAACTAAATGGAGCTCATGTTGATATCGTCAAATTTGGCCTGTCGCTCCGCTAACAAGGTGTCTACACTTAAAAAGATAAAAATACAAATGATAATTTTCAGTGCAGTACCTTTTCTTAATGGTTTATTAATATAATCTGAAAATGGTTAAACTTAAAATAGCGCAAAGCCAAAGGTGTTGTCTTAATACAAAAATACAAACTTTTGCTTTGAAAGTTTTAAAATCAAGTTTTGACAAGTTGATGTTGAAGCGTATAAATATGCTAATATTTTAAAACCCCTAAGTTAATTTTAACAAGAAAAACGAAAGTTTTACAAATAAACGTGTTTTAAAATTTTCTTCCAATTAAAAGCCTTATCTGTGTAAAGCTATTGCTATATTTTGGAAAAGAATTATACACATTATACACATTTGTGTCAAATCAATGTTTCATCTTTGCAAGAATTTAATAAACCTGAATTTTTGTGACTATGAACGTCCGCATAAGATATTTTAAAAACGCAATATCAGTTTACATTTTTAAAATTAGTATTTCAGTTTCCAAATTTGGGTACATTCTAAAGTTCTTAGTGACTAAGATCTAGAAATTTCGGTTTTTTTGGTCTATGAACAAAAATCAATTTCGTGCGTTTATTTTAATTAATGTTTAACTTAAAAACGTGTCTTTTAAAATGATAAAATATTCCATTCTACAGAATTGAGTAGTATGCACTCTTTCGGTGTAGCATGACATGTCAAAGATGTGCATGGCTTTCTTGCCCTAGGCCTAACCCCTCTCCCTCCCCCACGGGTATAACAAGAGAACAATATTTTCCTATTTTATCTGTGGAAAAGCCGAGACACCGACAAACACATAGCGAGTTTGATATTTGAGAGAAAATTCTCGAAGTATAAGTTTAGCTTTCTGGATGTTACAAATAGATTTAATAAAAAAAAGTAGGCAGTCAATGACTGCATGTGGCTCAGGCTAAATACAAAACCAAAAGGGTATTGTGGTTTGAAACTGATAATTTAAAAATCAAATAAAGTTTATTTACACTGAATTAAGAACAAAAACGATATGACGGTGCCCTTCCTTTCGTTTCTGTTCGTATTTAAAATACATATTCATAATAAAAGAGGCAACACTCATCTTCGAAGTCACCACTGAAAATCGTGCAAAGAAAAGAGAAAGCACATGGTCAGCTGCGCTCGTTTCGTCCTGGTATTCCATCCGGAAATTATCGCTTATACGAATTCTTGACTAAGTTTATTCATCAGAAGCTCGTAGATGGTTACGCTTTCATTCACTCAACGGCATGATATAGTCGCGAAAGCCTTCCCAGAAGGCCTTTCGCCACAAAAATAACAGATAATTGTGCATTTTAATAGAAATGCTTAAATCAAAACCAAATTCTTAAAGGTCAAATGCAACGAAAAATGGTTTTCGGAATAAAACCGGTATAGTGAAAGATTTTGACGTGAAAAAACAATTCTGAAAATTTCTTCCCAGTAAAACTTTTAGTTTTTTCTAGAATCGAGGCCCAAAAATCCCGATAAATCTTCGGAAGGTCGTCGGGGCATTTTGGCAATCAACATCGGAATTTAGTTTGTGACGTCAGAGAAGTCATACACAAGAATTGGTTCGGCTATTTGTTTTTGAAATTGTTTTTTTTATAACAATGGGCATTCGGGAATTAAATTAGCTCATGAAGTGAAATGGTTTTGACATGAAATGGTTTTGTACGGTATCCCGGCCAGCACAAAAAGTATTTTCCAGTACAAAAATATATTTCTCAGTACGAATAATACAATGAACAACTTCTACGCTATAACGTATTTTGTACTGAGAAATCAAGAGCCAATTACTAGTAATGGACTCCTGTAGAAAAAAAAATTTTGTGCCGGAATATTTAATTACGTATTTTTTTCTGAAAGAAGATACAACAACTTGACTTATGCTTAATGTGCCAACTTTTAGACACTTTTATAAAAAACAAAATTTGCTTATTCGAAGAATAGGTATACTTATTGTTTACTCTAATGCAGTTCTCAGTTATCAATGGTAGAATGACGTATACCAAACTACCGTAGCCCACAAGTGTCGACGCAAAATAAACACTTAAAAATACTATAAATGATATACTATTTGTTCCGCCTTTTGTCCAGACATTGATAAATGTACTTAAGACCGGCTTATATTTTTTATGGTTACAAAAC
This sequence comes from Palythoa caribaeorum, assembly GCA_026546465.2. NCBI lineage: Eukaryota > Metazoa > Cnidaria > Anthozoa > Zoantharia > Sphenopidae > Palythoa > Palythoa caribaeorum. The sequence goes on along the minus strand of JAOCNB020014298.1, from coordinate 2,917 downwards.
CCAGAATTTTGTTGAAAATCGAGCAATATATTTGAAAGTGTATGTATATAACTGTTGTAGTAGAATAGAATAGTTGCTTTATTGGCATGATTTTTTTACAAATATTGCCAAAGCTATACGAATTACAAATAAAGTAATATCGCTATGAACATGAACATTATCAATGAAAATTATGTAAAGATTAAATAACAATAAGGTAAAATGAAATTAATTCATTTAAAAAAAGTAACGTTTATAATTACAATAATGTTCATAATAATTCAATAGAATCAATAGAATCTATTAAGTAATTATTTAGAGGTATAGTCATTTCTTTTCTTCATACATGTAAAAACATGTTTCGAAAAGACGGCTGAAAATTCGGGGTTACTGTTTTTGAATAATATTTTTAGTTTTTGTGTCAAGTCTAATTTTTTAAAATCAATATTTTTAATAACCAAATTAAAGTAATAAATCAGAAAACTGTAGGTATAAGAATTAACATAATAAGTATTTAGTTTAGTTGGAGGTTAGTAAATAATTTAGAAACCTAGGTATAAAAACTAAGTAAACGTATTAGATGTAGTTAGATAAGGAAGTTGCAATTGATTAATAAGGTAAAAAAACTACAGGTATTAAAACTAACCTAAAAATATTTAGTTTAGTAGGAAGATGAATAATAAGGTAGAAAACTATAGGTATTGTTCAATTTTCCCGCTCACAAACACAGGCGGTGGTGGTGTGTACTTTTAGGCTTAGATCTTTATTTTGTTTCCTTACAACATAGGCTGAGATGTTGTCTATTATAAATGGTAAAATTACTCGAACCGTAAGCGTGTCATCTGTCTCTTAAAATGGTAACAAAAGCTACTGTTGGTTACAAACTTTTGAGTCAACGAAACATTTGATGGAAGAGTCTGTTAACAAGGTGTTTGGGGTGGGTACTTCAAACTTGCGAATGTTGTCTTCAAACGGTCACATTCGTCGGAAAAATGTTACCAAGATGAAAACAAACGATATGCTCCATCAAGCATAGTTCTGAGTAAACCTTTTTTGTACCGATTGTCAACATGACTCTGATAGTCAGCAAGAGTAGAGCTGGATTAGTTGATACGCAATGCGGTACTTAGTTTGCGTAACCAGTTAGTTAGCTAGATGGATATTTTCGTAATTACAAGGACAGGTAGCACGCATTCCAACCACACGGTCCCGGGTTGAAATTCCGGCTCAACCGAGTATTGATACGACCTTCTTTCCGCCGAATTTGATTCAGCCCTCCATTCTTATGGGGTCGGTAAAATGAGTACCATCCCCTGCTGGGGGGTAACCAGTAAAGGGTTAGTTTTCCGTCCAAAATTATTCAACGGCGGTGTGGTTTGCGCAGTGGTAAGATCTCTGCTTTCCAGCCAAAGATCCCGGGTTCAATCCCCGGCTCAGCCGAGTGTTGAACATTTGTGCGACCTTTTCCGCCAAAGCTACCTCAGCTTTATATCCTTACGAGTTTGGTAAAAAAAAAACAAAAAAAAACAGCTTCTGCTCGGGGCCAACAGTGTACCGTCCAGGGGGAATTAATGACTCTCGGCCGCTTAAGCTCCGGATCCAATACGTCATTTAGGCTTGCAGAATGGTCATTATGCTTGTATTTTAAAAACAGGTTAAGTTTTAATTTAGCTAATATGTATGTATTTATATTCGTATGTTTGCAGCTATTCTTTGAATTGTAAGAAAGATTTTAGGTGTGAGAATTAAAGAGTACATAAGTCTTACAAGAGATACTTTAGATCTAAATTTCAGCTTACTTGTTTACAAATAGGGTCTTAGTTGGTGCTCCACTTGCTAACGTCACCAAATGGTCTGGTGCATTGCAAAACTTTGGTGCATTATACAGATGTCAAACGGGGCAGCCGCAGTGCACAGATTTACGAGTCGATGATAAAGGTAGATTTTGATTAGTAATTTATTCCGCATAAAAGTTTTATCTGTCATTCATCATTAGTAGAACGGTAACCTTTCTACTGTTGTGAGTTGAAATGCAAAATTAATAGTAACTTTCTTGGGTTTCAGCAGCTGGTTAAATAGAGAAGTAAAATAAATCTTTACTCTATAGGGACCTAGTTCATAGATTAGAATGAATAACCCAATGAAGATGATCAAACAGATCGAAAACGTTTTGTAATTTTTTAAACTTTTATTATAACTAAAATTTTTACCCTTATAGATTTTATTTTTGAATAATCCAATCAGTTCTACTCTATTATACAAACAAATGAATGGTCTTATTATGGGGTTTCAACAACATTCAAAAATTTAGGCCCGTCTTGGAATACACAGAACCTGTTTCAGCAGAATAGGGGTAGGTAAAAGAATGGCCTGTGTGACTTTTACAGCGAAGATAATGAATTTATAAGATGACCGGTACCTCTCCATTCTCAATAGCTAAATCTACGCTAAACCAAAATTTAAATTTAAATTTAGTGGTCCGTTGGAGCCGGTGCTTATCTCCGGTTTCTGAAGAGGACGAGAGTCATGGACTCCCCCTGGACGAGATACTAATTCATCGCAGGTTAGCCACCAGCAGAAACTGGTACTCATTTTACCGACCCCGGGAGGATGGAAAGCTGAGTCAACTTTGGCGGAAAAGAAGGTCAACACTCGGCTGAGCCGGGGTTTGAACCTGGGACCTTGTGGTCAAAAGGCAGAGATCTTACCACTGCGCCAGCCACGCCTCTGTTTCCATTCCAATAACCTTTTCCATTCTCAATAGCAACGAAAGAAACACTAAATTTACGAGAGGCTGGCATAAAAATACATAGAATATAGGCTTATACCTCATACTTATATTTCATTTGAAATAAATTTTACTGCATTTCTCTCAAGATGAGGAGAGAACACAGATTTCGGAAGACTCTCCATTTTTTAACTTGGAAGAAAAAAGCGG
>JAOCNB020014195.1:0-13920 GCA_026546465.2 Palythoa caribaeorum | reverse complement strand
TATCGCTAAGTTTTAGTCAATTTTCTACCACAAAAACTTTCCTAGTTATCAAGCCTCAGTCTGAGCTTGTTCTTAAAATTAAATTGTTCTTAAAATTTGACAAATTTGAGCCTCGTTGCCCTTATAAAGTTGTTCTTATAAAGTTGTTCTTATAAAGTTGTTCTTATCAAAAAAAGCTTGTAAAAAACAAGCAAAACGAATGCAGATATCTCAAGTGTCGCGCAGTTCAATTGAATCTCTCGCTCTCACGCCGAAACGAATAATTCTTACGCATGCACTGACACTTTTCTAACAGGTAACTCTATTTTTATTTTTTAGCTTTCTGAACTGCTTATGAAAATAAATATCTTATGATTCTTTGGTAGATTGTATAAACTGGGAAAATGTTTTCTTTCATTTTCTTTTGTCACAGTGAGTTTCAAATGCGCAAACCTTTAAAATATAGCTTTCTCAGTGCTTTCATTTAGCTGCGGCTTGGCGAAGACTTGCTGAGACTTCGGAAGGCATAAAATAGTACACTAGTTATAAGGTCTTTGAAAACTGACTTTCTTAATGCGTGCACGGAACACCAAAATCACCTAAGTTTGCTTTGTTTTAAGAATTTGGTGCAAGTTCTAGCGATTTCCCCCCAGACTTATGCTTGTATATATCTTTAACGCTGACACAGAGGTGTAACTCGCGCCTTTGATTAACTTGCTCGGCTCTTTAAAAATATCTCAACTTAAGATCTCCGCTTAAATGTTTTTTGATAACTGGTTCAAGCATCACTGAGGCAAGAATTTCACTGCTGTGTAGTTTCCGTCCACTTAGCTCTTAACACGATAAGGTAATTCTATTAGTTCGCACTTATATCTTGATTCTTGGACGACTGAGCTGACTTTTTGATGGAGTCTCAGTTAACAGTTTGTTTTATAATTATTTAAACATATCAAATTTTGTATCTAACTGTTCAAGTTGAAAATTGCTAAACATTTGTAAGCAAACGCTGTAAACATATATTTTCTTGGTCTCCATTTAAAACAAAGCAAAATGTCTCCGTTGTGTCTTCCCTAAGTTAAAGAATAGTTTTCAGAAAGAAATGTTACACTAGTGACATAGTGAAGCGGCCCTGTAGTTTATAGGTGCCAGAAAGTCCAGGTATTTTATATCTTCAGTCTACCAGATAAAATAGCACATCAAATTTATTCCAATTAAATTGAAGACGTTGTCCCTAATTTTCTTTATCTCGTATAACGCGTTTATCGATCATAACAGAAGATAAAAATTGAAGTTGCAGTTTTTAATGAGATTTCCTTCAGATCTCGGTATCATTCATATAGGCTTCATACAGCCGACATTTGCGATCCGATATATATTGTTTTAGGAAAACAAACTCCAAAACAAACATAGTAAGTTCCTTTCAGTTTCCTTCTATATTTTACGGTTTGTTCGTCAAATTCTAACAATTGTAGCACTATAGCAGGACAACAGAGATTCTATGTTCACTTGGAAAAAATATAAAGAAATAAAGTGTGCAAAAAAGAAGTCGGATTTTTATACATCTGCTTTGATAATTATTGTGAATGGGTGAAACAGATGAGTTTTGCTCTTCACCGATAAACAAAAAGTAACAATTATTTTGCCAGCACAGGGCTCATCTGAAGCAGAATTTTAAAATTATAGCACGCGAAAATTTAGCTACATCATTTCTAGAATAAAGATAAGGTAGAATTAAGATAACTTTGAAGTTACACCCGGCCAGTGCAGCTTATAAATAATTATGAATTATGTGTTCAGTTACTTATCTGACTTATCTATCTCGATTCTCAAAAGCATCTATAGCGGCATTTGCTAGTTTAGAGAACAAGTGAGCTGAGACTTCATTCAGAATTCTTTATAGTAAAATATAGAAATCAGTGTTTGTGATTCTCAGTCAAAAGTCACGATTGTTATAGTGCAAATACTACTCTTAGTTATTTACTTTTCTCAAATCTAGCTGAGTTCATTTTATGTTTTTTTTGCGAAAAGAAACAGGAAATTCCAGTAGGTTCTCAAGTTTCTACTTAAAAATTAGACGAAAACTAAGTTTTCTCACGGTACTAGCGGCTGAAGTGCCTTTCCCTTGTGAACAACTAAAATAAAACTAATAATAGAAGTAATTTTGTTTTTCAAAAAGGCAAGGTCTATGCAAAAGTTGATATAAATATACGTTAATTATTTAAAAAACAAAAGTTATCTATTTATGTGCGTTACAGTAATTAGCGCAACTTTCCGTTCTTAAAATTAACCGTCAGAGGCCGTCTTAAATGACCACTGGACGTTAAAGTGTATACGATAGAATTTTTTCTTAACTTATTTGTTTATTTATGTTGCTAGAAAAAAGGGTTTTAGAGCGTGTAGCTCCAGTAAACTTCTTGAAACCCCGTTTCTTCTCGAAACACTCAAGGTTTTAACTTCAAAATTGTCGCAAAGATGGCACATCCAAATAACGTCATTGGTTTTATAACAACAACAACAAGCAACAATTTATTTCCACTTAGACGCTTTTTTTAATAAGAACCAGTAAATTTTGCCGAGGCTCATTGTTCTTCATTTTTTGGCGATTTCAGCCTCAATTTGTTCGTAATTTGTTTTTATTTCTATGAGCGGTTTTTATTGAAGAAAAAACAAAATAAAACAAGGTATTGGAACTGAAACTGCTTGCGCCACACATGTATTGTACAGCAGAATTTAGAAACGAACTACCTTCACTGTTTGTGGAGCAGTCTTTACAGTGAATTTTTTTTTTATGTTTTATGCTGTATCGCTGAGTTTTAGTCAATTTTCTACCACAATATTTTTCCTAGTTATCAAGCCTCAGCCTGAGCTTGTTGTTAAATTGCTCTTAAATTTTGGCAAATTTGGGCCTCGTTGTTCTTATAAAAAAAATTGCGTGTAGTTCGATAGATAAAATACATGTACAAAGATGACAAAATTTGGAAAGTTGTATGGACACCAGAAATAACTTTAAGAGCTAATCTGTTCAGGTGCCCATTTTATTGGAAGTTGAATGTAAACTACATAGTCAGGGAAATGCTGAACTACTGTAGTATGATATTATTATTATTCAGGCAATATACGTACACACATACGCACAACACAAGAACATGTATTTGCAGAATATAAGAAAAGAAACAAAGAAAGATAACCTGAGGGAATAATCAAGTATTTACCACAAATGAAACAGAAGCTGAAACTATCATGCTCTTAATTCAGTTACTGTCAGTAACAACTAGTGTAGCAGAATATAAAAAACACAATGGCAGCAGTACAACAGAAAATTGATGTTTTGAAACCTAGAGACAAACATTGTAAACCAGGAAAGGTATTTTAGAGGCCCTAAATTTCCTAAAGTATCCTAACTATTTTTGCGTGCCCTCAGTAAAAGAACTATACAGTAGTTTTACAAGTTTTTCCTATATAAGAATTCCTTGTATTTTACCATTTGTGTTCATGGTTAAATGGAGCTGGTGTCATTGAAATTGCTTGATCGGTGGATCTGAATCAGGAGTTTCAGTGGAGTAATGTGTGATTACATGTATGATTCTAAAGCGGATGATTCTTCAACTTGTAGTCTTCTACGGAGGTGACGGTAACGCCAATCGCTTCAGATCTCTAATTTTCAATCCATATCACGCATTTTACAACAAGAATTGCATAATCTTTTTCCAGTCTTAGTCGTTGTTATTTTCATGGACTAGTGTTCATTTGAATGATTTTTCTGTTAGAATATCAGTGGCAGAAATGTAAACAACACTTTTTTTACACAAAAGCCCTAAAGTAGCCCTATTTTCCTGCTATATTTATCAAAATCCATTTTTTCAGAGAAAAAGCCCCTAATTTCCTCTTTACCTGCTTTTACACGAGCCAATTTTTCGTGCACCTTGTCTATAAAGTTGCACGAGCCATTACAAGTCATGTTGCACGGCGCAATGCATGGCTCCTCCATTTTGAAATCTGAACTGAAATCACTGCGAAAAGTAGAACTGGAGTTTACTTTCGACTATGATCTCTTCAACAACAATTTTAGCCATTGCATGGGATGCTACACGCTGCAATGATCGTGCAACTCGTAATGTGTACGTTTTGTGCGCACTTACAAAAATGTCGAAAATTGTGAACGATACCTAAATGGTTTTTCATCTAAACATTAACTAATATTTTTTCTGTTACTTTTCAAAATATAGACAATTTGATATGAATTACTTAATTGTTGATTGTATCACTTTATAGTGGTCTTCATTAAAAATTGTTTACGTTTATCTTTCCTAAAAATATTTCCGGAGCCCCCAGCCCGCGCGGGATTATGGGACTCTTGACGTCTTCTTTCTTACCTAAAGCTATGTTGGTCGAGAAATTAGATTGTGTCAAGTGTGTTTAATGGGCCCGTATATTTCATTTGCCATCATAAATAAATGCTATAAGCACTTCGAATTTTAAAATGATCGATAGATTAGTTGTTGAAGGTAGAATACGATAATTTCACATTGTTATTACAAGTTTACTTATAATATCAGTTCGTATTATTTTTTTGAGTGACTTGAACATGGCGCAGGTCGAAAATTGCATCATTATACGACAATACCAAAAATTCTTAATATCAGTTTGCCGGAAAGTGTTGAAATGATTCGCGATGCGAACTACGCTCCTTTTATATAAGAACAACTTTGTAAAAACAGCGGAGCTTAAAACTGCTAAAGTCTGAAGAGGAACATTTCAACAAGTTTGGGCTTTCATTATGCTTAGCAGAGTTTCGATAGATACTAGATTCTAAAAATGTTTATGGTATAGAATCTTTACTGAAATCTTTAATTTTAAACTTGTCTTAAGTTACACTTTTCAGCAAACAATAACAGTGGTTCGCCTTTAAGCACGGTCGTACAATACAAGTATGGTGTGTCGCGTTTGGTTTTTTAGTTACTTACTCTTGTTTCATTGTTTTCAGGAACTAGTTTCCAGTTTGTTTGTTTTTTATTTTTACCTCAGTATCTATTCTGAGAAGATAATTAGATATGACAAAGATAAATACACAGTTTCTACCAGTTAGATATTTTAGTGTAGTTGTGGTGTAGGAATAACAGAACACAAAAATAAATTTTGGTTGAAGGAATTTGAGATCAAAGTTGTTGCTATAGCAACCAATAGGCAGTGTTTGTTTTGAAGAACAGTCAAAGCGCAATAAGCCAACCAAGTTTCATTGTGATACGTCAAAACTTTAGTGTGATATAGGTTCTGGAAATCCAAGGTGTTGGGCTGGTTGAGTAAATGACGTCGTCACTAGCAATGCCGGCCATGTTTTAAACTGAAATATCTCTGGAATGAAAGAAGATTTTCGAAAACGGAAAAAGGCAAAATGATTCACTACTAAGGTCCTTTCAAACAGAATCTCAAAACGGATAGTTAAAATTTGATCGTAGTGCTACTTTTAGATGTTCGTACTGGAAATGTATTTGAATTAAAAGCGATCTTTTTCAGCTCAAACCACTCATATTTCATCGCTCGCCTTTGAAGATCTATTTCAAGTTTGTAGTAGTTCTCTTTTGAACGCCGTGAACTTTGCCAGCACACGAAAAGACAGAGAAAAGATTTTGTTGTCGCGTCCCATTTTGAACTGTAAATGCCGCCCTCGAATAAGTCGTTTATTCGGCTCGTATTCGAGAAAATACGGGAAGAACAAATTAAAAGAATAAACTGAAGCTGAAGTCGTCAAAAACTTAATGATGAGCCCTAGAAAAATTTATTGGTTAGGCATTCATCTTTATACTGCGGTTGTGTGTGACTTTTGTTTTTTTAAAGTGGAAATTTTTAAGTCCTAATCTTCACTGTACGGACTTAAAACTCTTATTAGCTTAAGTGGAAGTATTATTTTTGAAAAAATCGCTTAGTCAAACACGTTTAGTTAGTCAATGATGCATATTAAGTCAAAGGTGAAAAAATGTAAGGTATGATTTGATTATCAATACTACGTCTCCAGGTTTATGACTCTATCTTAGTCATCTTTACAGCAGGGCAACGCCATCTTTCCCGTTTACTATCCCGTTTGGCAGGCCAGCATTTTAAATGGTAAAGAATTTTTAGTTAGTTATACGTTTTGTTTTAAATAATACCTTCATTGCTTTAAAAGTTCATTCATTCGTTCGACAAATTCAATTGCCGTGTATTTTAAAATATTTGACATTTGTTGCGATTTGTTTTTCATTTAAAGAATCTTTTACATTTAACTTGGAATAGTTAATCAGTTTTGATCTTGTCATGCTTACATTTAACATATATTTTTATAAAATTATACATATCGTTGTTTTAAAATGCCGGCTTTTTTTTACTAGTTTAATATTTTTGTGTTATGGAATGTAAATTTTACAAGTGGTCGAGATCTATAATTATCGGGCCGTAACCCAAGACAGGCACACGACGCGCGTGTTATGGTGAGCAAATTTGATATGGTTGCCGAAAAGTTTTAAAAAGTCGACCCTTCCCTTTACTTTTATTGGTATTTTCTTGACAAAGAAGTTTAAAATAAACTTTTTATACCTTTTTATAAAGCAGTTGAATTGAAAAACCGTGTTGGAATTATTTTGCTTTCAGTAATCTGGCCATTTAATTTAAAATTCAGAGGGCTGATATTTTCGTGCCGTTTCTCATTTTAAATGACATGTTTTTTGACGTCAGCTCTTGTAATTTTGATTAAGGATGTCTAATCTTTTCAGAGGAGACAGGAATGCGTCAAAAACTGACCGGGTAGCCTAAAACGAAAATAACACAGTTTATTTTTAAAAGTGAAATGGGAGGCGCTAAATTGCAAGCAGATAATCTTGTATCTAGCAAAACAAACATTTCCTTTTTAAATTAACAGCGGTTGAATGTGTCACAATGTAAACATTTTGATCCCTTTTTTAAATCACTGAGGCAAGAACAGTAATAAACGGATAAATTTTCATTCGTCGTTTTTGATATTTGACATTCCAATGACCGAAAATGGTAATGTTGAAAACCTTAAAAAGAGTAACTGTAATCAAGCATGTTTCAAATATATTTTACTGATATTCAGTGAGTTAGAGACATCGTCGGCTTCCGGAATTATTTTGCTCTTCGGTCGAATATTTGTGCGGAGCCATCGGCGTACTCAAGACGGTGCAGAGTGGTACTGAGTAAGTTTTTATTTTTGTGCAGTACGTGTTAACAAGGAAAAAAAAAATGGAAAGAAATCAGTTTATTTTATGACCAGACTGTTTCATACAAACCTTTGCCAACCGTACCCATCAAAGAACACGGTTTAATGTTTTTATTCAGTGTAAGAGGTCGGTCGCATGAATTTTATTTTGTTTTGGTTCATCATCATAGAGAGAAGTGTGTCGTATCTAGTTATTACATTATTTTGTTTTATTTTGCATTCTTTATTTAACGCAGCCTTTTACCAAAATATTAGATGCAAGTCAGTGCAAATGCTTTGCAGTAAATTTTAACGAGGTTCAATAGTCATGATTTTTGGCAAATTCAGCCCGGCAGTTTGTTCTCAATTTATCCTTCTTTCTGGGATTTGTTATTACTTAGAAAAAGCAATGTAGAAAAAAGGCCAAGGAAAACGAAAACAAAACGCCTCGTCCAACAAATGTATTGTACGGCTTTGCGTAGGCGACCTGTCATTGTTTATTTTAATAATCTTAAGCGTTCAGTTACAGTAAATCCTTTTGTTTTATGCTGTATTGCTAAATTAAATTACGAGTTATTGAGCCTCAGCTTCAGCTTGTTTTTAAATTTTTCACGTAAATTTTGGTTAATTTGACCATTGTTGTTCTTACAAAATTTTCGCTATTATATAACTAAAGGGTACCTCAGTTGTTGTTACCGGTAACCTATGGGAAAGGCGGAAAATTAACCCATTTTCTGCCGGGTTTTCTAAAAGTCCAAGTCACAAAATTTTTAAAAATTGACAACTGCGGAATATGTTGAGACAATAAACATTTTCAGAATCTACTTGTAAAGACAAATAAAACGAATGGTCACTTTATAGGGTTTCATCAACTGGTTCAAAAATTAGAATGAATAAGACCTACTATTTCTACTCTTCGAGACAAACAAAATGAATAGTCATTTTATAGGGTTTCATCAACTGGTTCAAAAGTTAGAATGAATAACACCAATCATTTCTACTCTTCAACACAAACAATAAGAATGGTCACTTCATATGGTTTCAAGCACTGGTTTTAAAGTTGGTACTTTTTTTAGCTTGTGTGAAATTGTTTTTGGCAGAACTAGATTTAAAGCCTCTTTACTTTGAAGGACAAGAACTCATTCCTCACAGCTATTTTTATATATAATAGCGGAAAGGATTACATCGGAAAAACAAAGCGGTATCTGGAAGTGCGAACAGCCGAAAATTAAAATGCCTTGCATAACTCGAAGCTAGTACCCATTTAATGATTTACGTAATCCACTAATCACACGATCTGTAGCAGTGCTATTATATTTCATCTTGAAAATTCTTTAGTGTCGAAAAACGTTACAAAACTTAAAATTTAATAGTCTTCTATTATGTATTTAATCGTTAAATGTTTTTGTTTAAAAATAAGAGCAGTGTCCAGATGTCAGTACACCCAGACCCTCAGGTAAAAACATTGTAATAGTAATGTAATGTTTTGACATTTTTTTAAAAATGTGTAGGTTTTGAGGTGAGACAAAGCCCGTTTCTAGAAGGTGTTATGTTAAGGAGATTTGAAGCTCAAAACGTTTTTAGGTTTTCAAAAGGTCGATGCCGAACAGCGCTGTTGTGATAGTCTTGAGTACAAAACGATAGTTTTTATTTTAATAGATATGTTTCGCCGCCGGTTACCCAAGTCCATCGTTGGTGTTGCATAATAAAGGAAAATACAGCTTAGTCTTAGTTTTTCTTTTGAAAACTGCATTCCTTTATATTTATTGCAAATTGAAGCACATGCACATGGGGAAATGCAATCTTTTTTATAAGAAGCAGTTAACTTTGCCGAAGCTCATTGTTTTTAACATTTTGGCGACTTCGGCCTCAATAGGCCCTTTGCAGGACTTACTCACATGGCACAAATACGCCATTGTAGGACGCAAAAGAATGCATGTGCTAGACTCCCTGGGAAATGTAAAACAAAGAAAAATCACTGTTTTCTTGTTAATTGTGTTTTGTCTTGAAGTCTAGCACGTTCTTTTGCGTCCCAGTATATCATAATTTGTACTATTTGACCAAATCCTGCTAAGGGCCTATTCGTAATTAATCTTTTCTTCTTTCTGTGATTGATGTTATTGAAGAGAAAACAAAATAGGAACATGGCATTGGAAATGAAACGCTTTTTATTACACAGTGATCAATGTATTGTACGGCTGTGTTTAGAGGCAAACTATCCTCGTTGTTTGTAAAACAGTTTTTATAGGGTTCAGATTACAGTGAATCTATTTTCATACCGTATTACTAAAGTTTTGGTCAAAATGAAAATACTTGGTATAGATATTGTGCCTCAGCCCGCGGCAGAGCAGTTGTTCTTTATACCGTATTGCTAAGGTGTTAATCAAACTGAAAATTTTTGGTAGATATTGTGCCTCAGAGCAGTTGTTTTTAAAACGTTCATAAATTTTGAGCAATTCATTAAAGCTTTACTATTCGGTTTTATTCTATTTGATAGAGAACTTTGTCCTTATAAAAAAAGTATGTAACTTGTTTTTAAATTTTTCCTAAATTTGTCCTCATCAACCTAAGTTACAGTTGACTTGACTTGAAAATTCAGTAAAGGCGGCTATGTTTTACTTATAGAGTTGCATGTCTTAAAAAAAGCATGTAACTTGTTTTTACAGTTTTTAGTTAAGTTTTTCCTAATTTCATTCTCAGGAATTCAATTTTCCCACATCAAAGCATAACAAAGTCACTTGGCTTGACTTGCAAATTCAGTAAAGCTTTAATATAATTAATAGAGTTGTCCTTATAAAAGAAAGCATGTAACTTGATTTTAAATTTTTTCCTAATTTCATCCACAGGAATTCAATTTTCTCACATCAAAGCATAACAAAGTCATTTGACTTGAAAATTCAGTAAAGATTTGATATAATTATACTAGAGTTGACCTTATAAAAAGAAGCATGTAACTTTTTTTTAAGTTTTTCCTAATTTCATCCTCAGGAATTCAATCAGATTTTCCCACATCAAAACATGAATGTTCGGGTGCTTCTGTTATTATACGGAAATGTGATGTAATAGCAGTTCTTGAGAATGTGGATGGAAGATCTAAACGTTTTTAATGTTTTAGTTTGCTTTTCGATACACGCTTTTTTTATATAAGCAAATTTTATAAGAACACCCAGGCTAAGATTTGCTCAAAAATTAAGAACAAGCTAAGAACAATCACCAGGCTGAAACCTTAGCGATACGGTATAAAATAGGTTCATTGTGATCTGAACCCCAAAGACTGTGTTACAAACAACGAAGATAGTTTGCCTCCAAACACAGCCGTACAATACACAGATACCTGTGTGACAAAAAGTGTGATTTTTCTTTGTTTTACATTTCCTAGTGGAGTTTGTTTGCCTCCTACAATAGCTTATTTTGTACCATCTGAGCAAGTCAAATTTAAGACAAATTTTATTCAATCCTTGAGCACAGATTAAGATAAATGTAAGTTCATCATAACATTTCTACCCGCTTTTTTCAGTTTTTTAAAAACATTGGAGCATGTACTTAGCATTTCAAAACAGATAAACTATTAGGAAGAATTTAACAAGCATTTTGGAGATTATATAACACGCTACACGTATACAAAGACTTCACTTGTTAGAATTTGGTGGGTCCGGGCATCAGGCGCTGGAAGAGTGATAAACAAACGAAGCTCGTCATGTTAACACTGTATTGACAGTTTCAAGATTTTACTGTATACCGCTGCATGAAACAATAACAAACACGTATTTCTTAGCGCTTTTTCAGATTTCCGGGAAAATAATTCTTTGTTTGGAAGGCTGAAATCGCCACAAAATAAGAACAGCCCAGCCTTAGCTGAAAGTTACTGGTTCTTATAAAAAACGTGTATTGTTTGTCTTCAGAATTTGATTTCTCTGAGTTGCGTCACTGTCTCGTTAATAGAAAACAAAATTGATCAGTTAAGCTACGGCTGGAAGGGAAGTCGAAAAACGAAATAATGGACATACATATACATTTTTGAAATGCTTTGTTTAAAAGGTTTTGTAGCGATAAACCGTAATTGTTCATGTAAATATCCTCTAGCAGTGCAAACAGGATGGCACAACATGTTCTGGAACATACTCTTTTTTTCTAGTGAATAGTTTCAGAACTGAAATGGCCAGTTACATTTGACAAACAATCGAATAGTTGAAATTTTAGTTGGTAAAATTATCTTAGCAATCGTTGCTGTTCCGGTAAAAACTTCTGAATGGATTCTAGAAACATTTGACGCCTAAGGGTTTGAATTCCAGATCGTTTAGTCATGCTTATTTGATATATACCTTTTTTTTCTTTTCCGCCGTCTATATTTGACTGTTAGACCTAGCGGTTTTGTTTATTAATCCAGTTTTTAAACTCTCTAATGGGTCAACTCTAGACAGATTTATATTTATTTATATGTTTAATAGTACTACATGCTGTCCAATTTGGAAATAATATGAGAATAGTTCCGAGGAAAGCAAAATCGGAGGCTGCAGGACGAGTCCTATTTAGCTGTCAGAGGAATGTTTTGAACACAGTTATTCTTGTCAATTACTCTACGCCTTCAAAAATATCGAAACAGAGAGTAAAACTGGGCAAATCAATGCTAGAAAAGTCGGAAAACTATGCCATTTTCCGACAAATGCAGCTCGCCTCGCTGATGAGCGCGCGCGCGACCTCTTCACTTACAGCTGATGAGTGTCTTATGCTGATTGGTCAGTTCGGTGCTTGCTTGAATGTGATTGGTTTAAATAAACTATCCTATTAATTATTTCAAAACTGGATACTTGTATAAATGTCTTGTGAAAGTCTTCGGAGAAACCGATCCAATTAGTGATTAATTGGACAATAAAAATATAAAAATTTGATCAATACAATAGCTTTTACTGACATGCTATTTAATTAAAGGTATTAATAACAGAAATAGGGAAAAAGTGATTTTTTTAATGGATTCTAGAAACTAAGTTTCTGCAAAGGATTAATTTGCTCCAGGATTCCAAATCCGTTAGTCGTGGAGTTTTTCTAGACCATTCTCCTGTTTTCCAGAATTAAAATGTCGTCTATATAATGATCACGTCTTCCTTTGCCTATCTTTTTTGTTTTCCGGACTTCATATGTGATGCTTTACGCATAATCATTTGCGGTTTTGTTTATTGGTCATATTTCTAAACTCTTACGCGCCAAGTTAAAACAAATGAAAAGCTTAATAAGCAACACAGCTATGGAAGAAATTTGTTTAGTCCAGTAACGGAACCCTGAAAATTGATAAATTCTAATTTAGATATATGTATATAAAATAAGTTAGGTCTTGTTCTTCAACAGTATAAAAGCAAGTTGGCAGTATAAAAGCAAGTTGGCTTTCTTTCCTAGAGAAAACTAAAGGATTAACCAGAGAAATGTCAACTATTGTTGAAATTGTTTGTTCTTGAAATAGGTGTTGTATGTTAGCTTGTACATGATAATCGTTTTTCGGTTGTACCCGATAGAAGATCCAAATTCTAACTCAAAATTCATCCTCTCTTAGTTTTAGTCAAATATATATTTTTTTCGGATAATCTACTTGAAAGTCTCTGGCCACGGGTCATTAAAAATAAAATGCCGTTCCAGTTTGTGACGGCGGCGTGGTTGGCGTAGTGGTAAGATCTCTGCCTTCTAACCACAAGGTCCCGGGTTCGAACCCTGGCTCGGCCGAGTGTTGAACATTTGTGTGACCTTCTTTTCCGCCAAAGTTGACTCAGCTTTCCATCTTCCCGAGGTCGGTAAAATGAGTACCAGCTTCTGCTGGGGGCTAACCTGCGACAGATTAGTAACCCGTTCAGGGGGAGTCAATGACTCTCATCCACTTAACACTACAGTAACAAGAGATAAGCACCGGCTCCAATGGGACACTTAGGCTCGTAAAAGGATCTAGCTTTAGCTAAGTGTTCCAATTTTAGTTGATTACAATCAAAAACAACTACAAGTTTGTTTACACCCATTATTTTGCAAAACACGCGATATTTTTCTTGGCTTTTGTTTGGAGCCTATGATTGAATAAATTATTATAACACAAAAGAAGAACTGCTTTAAAATAAGATTTCATTTCCTTTTTTTCAAAACTATACTAGTTGATGTATTCTCAGTATGAAAATCTAAAAATTCTGTTGTGGGAAAAGCGAAATGCTGCAGAACAATGGGAGATATTTGTCTTTCACTATAAAGACTGCATGACTGACTAGTTTTCCACCATTTTTCCTTTTTACCAGACGTTCTTTGATATTCTTATTGTCGTAACTTTTTGACCATTTAAGATAACATCAAACAATATACAGCAATAAACATTTATTGTGCAAATTTGCATTTTGTAACATTACTGAAGTAGTAAAAGGCATTAATAGACCAAAACTTTAAAAGGAGACTTGAATATAGTTTTACGAATCTTGAACTGAAAAATATTGTCAAACATTGTAATTGATTCGAACAGTTTTAAAAATTAAAACGCATCGCTTTGTTTGTTCTTTTACACCTTCGCCTTCGTCAGTTTCAGTGGTCTGCTATTTTCAAATAAGCACCGCATCGGCCATACAGGTGGAGCGCTTATTCGGAGGCGGACTTTTTAATTTGATGCCGCGCTTATTTGAAAGCGGCGCTGATTCATTTGAGTAAATACGGTATGTGTATTCACACTAGATACATATCAAGCAACACTTAAGAATCTAAATATATGTCGTGTGAACGGGTTATGTAAAAGA
>JAOCNB020014095.1:0-13927 GCA_026546465.2 Palythoa caribaeorum | reverse complement strand
CTGTAAAGACTGCTCAACAAACAATGAAGGTAGTTCGCCTCTAAATTCAGCCGTACAATACATGTGTGGCGCAAGGCTTTTTATTTTCCAATAGCTCGTTTTATTGTTTTTTCTTCATTAAAAACCGCTCACAGAAATAAGAACAAAAACTAATTGAGGCTGAAATTGCCAAAAAATTAAGAACAATGAGGCTCGGCAAAATTTACTGGTTCTTATTTAAAAGAAGCGTGTAGCAAACCCAACACAATGTGAGAGATTCATGACTCCTTTGGTCGACTTGTATTTACAAAACAAAAGTAAGGAAAGATGCAGCATCTGTGCGTAAAGCGCTAATGTAACATCCAGTTCCATAACTTGATGCTGTCTTATGTATATTAAAATTAGAGTTTTAAAAATCTCATTTGTGGCGTGGTTGGCGCAGTTGTAAGATCTCTGCCTTCCATTCTTATGAGGTCCGTAAAACGAGCACCAGCTTCTGCTTGGAGTAACCTGCGATGGATTAGTGTCCCGTCCAGGAGGAGTCACGAACTATCATCCACTTAACGCTTCAGAAATTGGAGATAAGCACCAGCTCCATTGGTCCACTCTGGCTCGTAAAAGATTTAGCTTTTTAGGAATCTCAAGGCTGGAGAAGAGTATCACTACGTGGCTGTAAGGTTGGATTAGATCTATACACGGTCAGATCTCCGGAATACAAGGTAAAGGGGCAATCCGTGGGGCCTGATACGGTGTAATGCACCTATTTATGTTACACCCTTGGGGAGACAACTCGGGCACAGCATGGAAAATTGCAGACATTTTACTGAAACTTTCAGTTAAAATGCCGGCTGGGAATGAAATTTCAAATTTAAAAAAATCAAATATTTGGGGTAAGTTTGTCAAATACCGTAATTTCTCTAATAATGACCCCTGTTGGGGGACAGAAATATTTATTGAGTTCCCCTTCTTTATTAAAGGTGGCGTGGTTGGCGCAGTGGTGAGATCTTTTCCTTCTAACCACAAGGTCCCGGGTTCAAATCCCGACTCTGCCGAAAATCGAACATTTGTATGGCCTTCTATTCTGCCAAAGTTCACACAGCTTTCCATCCTCCCGAGGTCGGTAAAATGAGTACCAGCTTCTGCTGGGGGCTAACCTGTAATGGATTGGTGTCCCGTTCAGGAGAAGTCAAGGAAACCTTTAGCACCTTAACTTGTGACGATGACGATGGTGCCCGGAAGTAAAGTTTTATTTCCAGCTGGGATTGTGTGTTTGGCACAACGGTGTGTGTGTTCCGTGCCGACGTGAAAACTACTAATTTGGCGGTGTCTAGAAAACATGAGTATGTTTGCGTGTTTTTTCCTCGTTTTTTTACGATTTTGGCTTTTAAACTACCCTAAAGGCTAAAAGAACATCGCTTTGCTTATGTGCTAAGTTTTTATGGTATAAATGGATGATCTTCTTGTTTATTTTTCGAGAATCGTCAATGAATGAAAATCAAGGGTTCATTAACGGCTCTTTCTTGTTTTTTTTCGGACGAGAGAGAAAGTCGAGTATGGGTAACCAACTGCCTATCTCCTCTCAGCCCAACACAATTCCGAGACTTGCGCAGACAGCTACAGCTTAATGATCACCCGCCAAGCCAGGGAGGCCAAAATTTGCTATTTTTAGAACTCGTGAGAAAATGAGGCCGCGAAACTGTCAGCAATTCCGTATGCTTTGTTCCTTGCTATCAAACTAAATATGCGTTTTTTATTGTCATTTTTATTTACAGTATTTCATTTTGTCGCTGATCATGTTATTTGAGCTTGTAATTCGTTTTTTTTTTCTGCAGCGAAATCGAGTCGAGAACTTCAAACCGCACGTTCTTTCCGCGATCCCAAAGCCACTTACTGTTTTTATCTGGACTGAGGAAAATGGATATTTGATTTGTCAGGAGGTGAGTGGAACAATTTTATCAAGTGTATCTGCTTTCTGCTTCATGCAGTTTCACTTCGGTCGCTTTGAAATACCGCCTGATCACGTTAGTCCAGTATCGGCGACAGTTCTTGTCGATTTCAAGTTTACTTCCAAGCTTCTCGAAACTTTCGCTTCGAGCATGTATTCTTGTATTTTCTTTGGTGAGATGACAAAACCGTTGTACTTAGAGCTATAAAAAGCTCCTTTTATAGTTGTCACTGCAGTTTATTGCTGTTGGTGACTAAAGTCAAGTATGGAAAGTTATCTAGGATTAGTTTGAGAATTTTCAAATTTAATTTGTATTCTACAACAGTACAGATTACAGCTCTATAAAAATAAAACTAAAATAGAAAGCTCAAAAGCTTAGCTTGTCATGTTTTGTGGCAAAAATGTATTTCAAGGCGACCGAAAGAAAAACTGCATAAAGCAGAAAGCAGATACCCTTGATAAAATTGTTCCACTCACCTCCTGACAAATTAAATCTTGATTTTCCTCCAGATGAAAACAGCAAAAGACTGTGGCTTTGCCTTTGGGATCAGGGAAAGAGTGCGCGGTTTGAAATTTTCGACTCGATTTCGCTGCAAACAGAAAAAAAGAGTTACAAGCTAAATATAGCATGATCAGTGACAAAATAAAATGTCGTAAATGAAAATGACAATAAAAAACGCATAGCTGGATAGCAAGACACAGATCGCAGAGCACAAAGAATCACTGAGAGTTTCGCGGCCTTATTTTCTCACGAGTTCTAAAAATAGAAAATTTGGGCCTCTATGGCTTGGCGGGCGGTCGCTAAGCTGTCGCTGTCTGCGCATGTCTAGGAATTGTGTTGGGCCGAGAGGAGATACGCAGTTGGTCACCCTTACTCGACTTTCTCTCTCGTCCGAAAAAGACAAGAAAGAGATGTTAATGAACCCTTGCATAAAATTAATGTCGGAGTTGAGATTACAAGATAAAGTTACGTGACTGACACACCATAAGATAAATGTTGGTTGTACTGTGGCTGCCAGATTTAATCCAAACTACGTTTGTGGCTATGAAGTTATTTCAAATGATCTACCCCTCTTACACTGGTTTCTGCCGTGTTGTAATTGTTGGGTGTATTAAAGGGCAAAACCATCTACCCTCCCTCCTTCCTAGTATTTTTACCGGAACTCAGTTCTACATAAAAGATTATGAAAAATACCAGTATCGATTACTTTTGCTGATTTGTATGGCTATCCATTAAGATTGACTAGTAGCCGGAGAGACATTTTATTTATTAAGCCTTCAAGGATTAATGCCTGCTACCCATGTGGCCTTTATATAGCCCTATACTGTAGCTGCAAATTACTGTTAGCACGTATGTGCTAAACTTGTAAGTTAAATTTTTCTCAGCCACATCTTGCAGGCGTTATGTTTACGTTTGAAAAATGTTGTTAGTTGGTTCTTAAAATAAATCTGCACTACAGTAGTATTTGGCCGCACTTGCATGTCACTCGAATGAATAAAGTTGAACTCAGGAATCCTCACGCACTATCCAACTCAGATGATCATGAAACTGCTACGTTGCAAGCGTGGTGGTCCCTGATGTATAGTAGTTGGCACTACTGTCTAGAAGACAGGGAGACGTGTGTTCGTTTCCCGCTCGGGGCATATATCAAATTTTACGGTCAAATGTATTTATTCTTTTTTTTAAAAAAAAATCGTAAATTACAAGAAAAAAAAAAGAAAAAAAGAAAGAGAATGTTTGTAGACAAGGACTGGGATTTCGTTTGTGGCTTGATAAATAATCACTCAAATTTAATTCAGTGACAATGGTTGTAAAGGAACGTTAGCCTTTATTCAATTACTGCTTATATCGGTAAAATACAAAGAGAAAATGATTAATATCGAGATAGATTGTATGATGTGCACACATTCCCACAATCGCTTAATAAGAATTGAAATTATCTTCTCATTTGCTAAGTTTGTAATAAGTTTTTATACCGTTATTATTATTACTAATATTAATACTTAAGCAAATACTTGTTGGTTGAAGTCCAGGAGAAAACAATCCAGTTTTGAAAGTATAAAGATTGAAAAACAAACTTGCATGATATTCGGATCACTGATTCATGAGCTCAACTGATTAAATGACCCACTGTTTATATGCAAATGCAAATAGTGTCTGCAGTTTTACAAAGAGCCAAGTCAAGCACGACAGATTGGACACACTTAAATCCCTTTGAAGGCCTAAACACTGACATAATACCCGAACCTTATTCAAAATTTTACGTGTGACACTTTTAAGAACATAACTAAAACCCACATCATAAAAGGCTCATTGTAACCATTCAAACGCTTGTCACAGTGTTGGGTAGAGTATTTGCACAATACAACGACAATAACGACCTCAGTAAACACAAAAGAATGTATATTACTTATTCGTCATCTACGGAATGTGAAACTTATGACATCTTCAGCAGTTCATATTAACATTGGATTAAATCATTTCATGTTCGTGTGAGCTCAAGCAGCTATCGACTTTGCTTGCCTCTAGAAGTGCTTACAAAGGTGTAGCATTATCTTGTTGTTGACAACGAAACTCATTCCAAAGGTATTTCTGGTTTATGATACTAGTAACTGATTTAGATTGTTATAAAAGGTGACTAACTGGCACTTTGATCTAGACAGCAAATCTTGCAGCTCAGCTTAACAAACATTTTGCTTATAAAATAGTGAAACGTTTTCGTGTTTGGCAAAGTTCAACCAAGATTTATTGCAAATAACTCATATTATTCAAAGTTTGTGCAGCAATTACCTCTTTTGACTTCGTCATTTTGGTGATTTAGCTGTCTCTAAGCGAATTTGTTACAAAGAATATGGAGTCTTGTTGATGTGACTTAATGTCAGTCTAGTTATCTTTTCTAATGGTTTGTGTAATCAAGGTACATAACGTGAATCAAAGGCTTCGCTTTTGTTGTGGATTATAAGAACAACAGGCCTTAACATGGATTCTTCATAATCTTTCTCCGACATAAGATGATTTACAGACATGTTTGGTGTTCAAGAAAGCCACCGATCAAACTGATAAGTGACGTAGCGATAAACATTTCGGGAAAATTATTATTAATTAATACTAAAATAGGATCCGGAAATGCTGGCAATGTCTTGTAACTCAAGTGTCGGAAACTGATGTTGGACTGAGTGTATTGGTTGTGTTGTTTCCCCATTGTACAGTGAACCTACAATGTACATATTAGAAACAAGTTGTACATGGCATGACTGAAGTTTAGACGACAAGCGTTCTAAGCTCAAATTTAGGAAAATTGGAAATTAAAAAAAAAGATAGTCACAGAAAACAATTTAACGGTTGTACTGTTTTAAAGAGAGGGCCAAATTGATTAACATGCAAATGACTTTTTAAATTGGTCATTTGACATGCTCCAGTTATATGAAGCTCTTGTCAAACTTGAATAACATCAAATCAATGCAGCGTTACTTTTAGATTACTGAAAAGGAGAACCTTCAAACTCCCTGACCTGACGAAGTAGACGAATATTTAGACAAAGTAGAGACTGAGCCAAATTAAAACTTATGAAATTTCTGAAGAGTTGATTAAGAAAAAAAAACTTTCAATAGAGGAGTTCACGCTGGTAGTTGCATCATATTCATGGGTAACCAGAGCATGGATTGACAGAGAGTCAATTCGTGAACTGAGGTTTATCAACGATTTCTCGCAAAATCATTAGTTGTTAACTCTCGGATTTTCAGACAGGGAACGCTAGCTCTAATCCTAGACACACACCTATTTTTGGCCTGTTTGGTTGCAAATTATACGAAAACCGTCTTAATCTCTTAGCAAATTAATGGTTTGCGAGAGCGATCGTGTGGAACTGACTCGCTCGAAAACAATGAATTTTCAACAGAATTTCAGAAGAATTTTTCAGGTAATTTGCGGCCAGTTAGGCCAAAAACTAGCAATGTGACTAGAATATGAACTACTTTGCCTGTCTGAAAATCAGAGAGTTTACAACTTATGATTTTTCGAGAAATCGTTGATAATCCTCAGTTCGCGACTTTACTCTCTGTAATCCATGCAGTGATTGGCCATGATGCAATTGAGCGTGAACTTCCCTGTTCAAATCTTGAACCAAGAGTAACTCGGGCCTGCGTTTACTAATATATAAGTTTAAAAAATATCTTATCTTTTACTTCCACTTTTAACTGAGTGATACTGAAATTCAGAATGAAGATTTAGAAAACATTTTTACTCTATTACTGAAAAAGGAAACTGTTTCTGGAATGAACTCTTAAAATAAACCATAAGTGCCACGGCACCACTTTTGAAAGAGTCTTTGTATTTGTAGCTCTATGAAAGTGACCATTTATTTTGCTTGTGTTATATAGAATATACAGTTAATATTGCTTTAAAACAAAAGTCAGAATCTAAGAATTTTGATAAATTTGACGTTTGAAAGTCAGCTAAAGGTTTTGAATAGTGCGGACAAGACGTTTGACAAAGTCATAAGCTGACGCAGTCGTGGAAAATAATATATATCGAAGTACTTTTAAAGTTTATGTAACATCAAGAGAACGTAACCACAAAAATACTAATAGTTATTATTATTATTATCATTCGTTGGAAATTTACTTCTTTCTCGTTGGTCCAGAGCCCACCACGTGACCTACAAATAACTACCTACAACTATGACACTGCTTATGCGCATTACCGTCTGGCGGATGAGCTGCAAATTCGACATTGCTCGTGCGTAGTTTTTCGACTCAGAATATATTTTCTCACTGATAACTGAAGAAAACCGGCTGATTACGAGGCAACGCGTACTTACTGCTTGTCGCTTCGAATGATAAAACAACTATTGGACTTGGTAATCGCAAAATGTCGTGATTTATCAGTGTCTCGCACTTTAATTAACGATGTAAGCGCCGGTCACGGCTGCACGTGTTTAGAGGTCGTCTCGGCAATTTCAACTAAAATTTCCACTCCAGTTATCCCCACAAGCCACATCTCGCGATAAATGAATTCTGAAACGTATTTGCGCCCTTTCTGTTCGTATTTAGTCCGTTTTGAGCTCCATTTTGGTGTAATTTTCATCGCAATCCTTGGAACCGCTCAAGCATCACAACCCTCGAGGAGTCAACAGAGCGGAGTTATATCTCTTCACGGTTTCTATTCTAACGAAGTGACTAACTCTTTCCCCTTTACGATGGCCTTTGGCTATCCAACGAGAGGGAGAAGAGCTGGCGTGAAGACAAGAGCCGAAGAAGCTAGGAAACAGTTTAATATTCCTGTGATTTCGTCACCGCGATTTCAGTATGCAAATCCGCACCTAACGCGAGGAGTGAATTTTAACAACCTTGTCGCAGTTTCCAAGACGAAACCTAGCCACCGAAACCGAGCGTCAGTCCATTTCGTTCCTAGAGTAATGCTAGCGAATACTATGTCCTTAGTTCCGAAGCTAGACGAGGTTCAAGAACTCCTTTTACGGCTAAACGTCCAGGTGGGATGCATCGCGGAAGCACTACCAACAGATTGTATGCCATTGTTTGTTATGTGTAGACAGTACGGTCAAACATGACGAAACAACAACAAACAAATATTTGATGGTGTTTGCAAACAAAAAACCATTCAACAGGCTGGTTGTCCCTGACAATAACCTCTGTTTTTTATCAAATCATTGAGAGTGGATTTCAATAGGCCTTTTGTAGTAAGTGATCACATGGTACAGATAATGATATTCTGGTGGGCAAAGGAATTTGACAGACTCCAAGACAAGGCATGATTAACTAAAAAAGCGTGATTTTTCTTTGCTTTACACTTCGAATTCCCATTGGAGTCTGTCACATTCCTTTGCCCACCACAATATCATTATTTGTACCATGTGACCAATTGCTGCAATTTGTCAATCAAACGCAATGTGACATTTCTCTGTGATTGGACTATACGCTCTTTGCACCATCCTTAAGGTTAATATTACACTTACTCTCGACACATCCGAGTCCCGCGTGAACAGATGATCAAACTCGTTGAAGGGAGCGACTTTTTGCTTTACGGTATCCGCACTTAAATTTGTAGGAGTAAGGCTGCCGCTTACTGAAATCAAACCTCGTAGACTGTTCTGTCAGTTTGTAATTTTTCAGAACAGGTGAATAAAAATTGTACACCCTCACCAACCATGAAGTAATCTCTATAAACAGTCTGACGTATTGTTGAGGTATACATTTGGGGACATACTCGCAATGCGCCTATCGCAGCCAGTTTCATCGCTCACATACATGCATACATACATATCTTTATTGAAGCTCCCATTACAACTGACAACAATAATATTTTTTTATTTCCACTTAATTTGATAGATAAAATATATGATACATAGAGATGACGAAATTTGGAAAGTTGGATAGTGGATGGGTACCTGCAATAACTTTAAGACTAAGAGTTAGTTTAGTTAGGTGCCCATTTTTTGGCTGGGCTTTTCAGTTACCATGTCAAAGCATCTATCTAATCTGTCTAAGCTATTTAGTACAAATTACGATTTATAAAAACTAGAAATTACATGTTCAGGCTAAAAAACCCTAATAATTCATGAAATGCTTAAAATTAGTTAGATGATGGTAAAATATAAACGAGTCGGCTTGATTCAAAAACTTTAGGACATTCGGTAGATTTTACTTCATATATTATATATCGCTTCTGAGCGAGTAAATGGTGGGCACATAAGCGACTACTAGACTGCTCCGGCCAATATCATCTTATGGGGATGGTTAGATAAACTGGCGATTGGCTATGGCGACCCAAAAACCGCAGGAAGATACACTGAGAGGCACAATCTACGAACAAGAATCGAATCTCTGTGACTTGTGGGATATTCATAATCGCTGATATCTAACATGGTAGAAACTGACGATATTATATACGTCAGGACACTCCCTCAGCGGAACTGGTTATAGAAATAGGTGACGGCATTAGACCAATTTCACCAATCGCTGCTACCTGCTTAACGTAAGCAGTGACGCACTTGAAAATAGCTACGTAACGGTTGTTACAAAGTATGACGTCAATGTTGACGCAATCAGAAGGTTTAGTTCAAGATATAAACACTCAATACGGTAAATTTCACCGTAGTTAAACCGTTAAGCTAAAAAGTTGAGGAGACGCGTGAATGTCGAGCAACAATCGATGTATAACTAACACAATTTTTCAAGTGAATTTGGACAGGGGAATTTTGCAGAGAAATACTAAGCAAACTGGATGGATATGATGGTAGAGTACAAGTCGGAAAAAGAAACTAACTGTTGCGTCTGCAGCTGGAAGAAATATGGAAGATTGAGGACGAAGGAGGGATTTGAACAAGACACAGACCAAGTCCAGTCATCAACGATAATGACGAAAAAACATAAACCGCTACAACGACTTAAAAATACAGCAATCAAGAATTCTTCGATCTCACCAGAAGCATCGCTCAGTCAGTCTTTTTCCGGCAAGACGTCTTTACCTGAAAACAGTGTTCGGGATAACAGCAGCGGTTATTTTGCTTTGTCTTGTGACGAAAGAAATACCAGATTGGAATCCACAGACTTTCAAGTAAAAGTTAAGGAAACAAGGCATCGTAAGCTTCGTCGAGTTTCTAAAGGTTTGGAGCCTTCATCATCGTTTGCTGAAAGCGGCTCGACAAACAGCCCAAACTGCCATAACGAAAGCAATATGTCTCGTTCACGTTTAGGACGACCCAGACTTGACTTAATTCCAGTAAGTCCTTGAACAACGAGCAAAATTTGACAGTAAATTTCCACAGAAATGGTGCTAGTATGATAACAAACCTCCTGACTAAATGACTCAGAAACACTGTCGATAAAGAGGGTGCTCAACAAACTTGTAAAATAATTAAGGGTTTACTGAGGTACATTAAAACAAAAATACCTAAAACACAACCCTATTTGCTCTTGAAATCATTCAATGAAGTTCAACTAAGCGAGATAAAAGAGACATCAACACTGAGATTTCACGCACCCAGTGGCGTTGCTTAAATTTTTTTTTTAATATTGAACTGAAAGGTCATTGTAAATTAATTGCAAGAAATTTGGCCTTCGTGACAATGGAATGACCGAGTGATAGTCTTTCGTCCCAAAACTATCCAATAGGTTCATTCGGATCAAATCGCAAAATGTCCCTCACAAAAACAAAACCGGGCATCAGTTTGTAATATATTCATAACGTTTTGCAAATCGTGCATGGCATTCGTGACATATATTTATCTGTAGAACACAAGATTTAACGAGCAATTTCAAGGATCTATTTGATCCAATCGCTTCATTCTTAAGTTGTTCTTTACAAGCTTTTTGTATAAGAACAATTTTATAAGAACGAGGCTTAAATTTGCCAACATTTAAGAACAAATTTAAGAACAAGCTGAGGCTGACTAGGAAAGTTTTTGTGGTAGAAAATTGACTAAAACTTAGCGATACAGCATAAAACATAAAAAGATTGATAGTAAAGACTGTTCGACAAACAATGAAGGTAGTTCGCCTCTAATTTCAGCCGTACAATACATGTGTGGCGCAAGGCGTTTCATATTCCAACACCTTGTTATATTTTGGGGTTTTTTACTAAAAACTGCTTACAGAAATAAGAACAAATTTAAGGACAAATTGAAGCTGAAGTTGCCAAAAAATTAAGAACAATGATTCTTGGCAAAATCAATTGGTTCTTATAAAAAAAGCGTGTATTGATAGCTGTTATGATATGTTATAAACCAGCGAGGTAATTGTGGTGTTTGGACAGGCCGACAATTATATAAAACTACATCATTTTACTTTTGCGATGCAATTGAATGCTTTTTATTTATTTATTTAGTTATTTAAAGATAAATGCTATAATACTACACAAACTGTCAATATTCTTTTTAATTTTTTTGAACCATATTATTCTATCTGAGTACCTGGAGTTTTTCAGGTAAACAGCTGACCGCGGAGACGAATATTCAAGATCGTTCTTTACTGAGAGTTTGAAAGATCTCAGTATTCAGCAAATTTCTTGGTCGGTTCTCAGTAATCATCTAATTTCTTGGCCGATTCTCAGTAATGAGTAATTTCTTGATCGATTCTCAGTAATCAGCTAATTCCTTGGTCGATTCTCAGTAATCAGCTAATTTTTAGTTGATTCTCAGTAATCAGAAACTTATTTTTTGATCGATTCTCGGTAATCAGCTAATTAATTTTTTGGTCGATTCTCAGTAATCAGCTAATTTTTTGGACGATTCTCAGTTCTTGTTTCTAGAACCTTTTTTCCCTTTTAAAAGACAGCCCAGCAGTGATTAAGGTCATAGATAACTGTTGCTACTGCTATTGTCGTAAGCCCTTGCATTCAAAGATCTTAAACTGAATGGCCTTTCAGTGAAAATTCTTTACAACATTTTCGAACTCATTGTAATGAACAATGTTGAATAGGAAAGAGACTCAGTCAATGAAGACGTTAACAATGACGATGACAATGAGGTTATGCTATAGTAAATGACCTTTAATAGGTAAATTGTAGGCAAGACAAAAAGTCGTTGTCGTTGTTGTTTGTATACAAATTGCTCTTTTGATGAATTGCAACTGTATTAGATAACACGTGCATTATTTTACGTATTTCCTCAAATAAATTAAAGAAACTACAAGGAAGTCCATTTTCAGTTTTATTTTTTTGTGGGGGAGTTATTTGAAAGGGCGTTTGGTTGAGATAACATGGTACTGAAGTTGGTGTGTAAGTTATAACGTTTTTAAGAATAGGAACTAATATGGTTCTTCAAACCTATCTCACATAAAACGCGCAAAACTAAGAGCACGTTTCCCAGATCTTGTCACATGGATTGAAAAGATGTTCGGACTCGTCATTATTGTTAACATCTTCCTCATCGCCTGAGTCTGTTTCGTATTCATCAACCTGCACCTTTATAACCGATGAGTCATCCACAGTTGTAATGTTGGTGGTGTCGTGGATTGTTATGATTGTAGTTAAACCCTCCTCATCTGTTTCATATTACAGACGACCAAGGAACCGAGCTGGGCTGCTTGGGCTGGTATCTGATACACTGCCAGGGGTAGTGCACCAAACTTGTCCTTTGTTGTTTCACTGAAAACTGTTCTCTGCCGTACTGGCCGGTAGCCCTCCAGCAACTCCTACATACACGTTTCTTTCTCAGAGCTAACTTGTTCAGGGGGCAAAGGAGTCATTAAAGATACTTCAGATAAAGGCATGATGTTCTTTGGAACTGTTTAATACTTAGCCGATACCAAGTGAGCTATCAACTTATGACCCTGATGGACAATTTAGGAATAACTGTCCATGGAGGTAGGCAAAAAACAGGAAACAGGTCAAAATACCAGTTTATATGTGCTCTTTTTTTGATACTAGTGACAGGCCACTAACAGTTTAGCCAACCAGAGCGAAGTACTAATGATTGATCACTGGCTAGGTCATATGCTATCTACCCGGCCAAGTTGCGAGCTCTGTCCTTGTCATCAGACTTTGATGGGGGTGATTAGCACTTTCATTGATGTAAACTAAGGCTCAGTATAATTACACAAATGCTCAGTACGATTAATACAATAATAATGATAATGATAATGATTACTATCTACCATATTTACTATGTAGGGTTATGGCCCGATGCTGTGGTCTATCTTTGGTTGCAGGGGGCATTTATCCTTAAGTAATATTGTAAACTGTATGATGCAGTCCTGTGCTAAAGTCCCCCAACATTATTGTAAAACCCTAGTAATTCAGCCACTGGCTGCGATATGGGTTAAAAGTTGACCAACCGACGTTTACGTTTACGTTTATCACTGTCACGTACAACTTGGTTGCGAGTGGCTTGAAAAGTTCATCCTTGATGTCATCCACTCTGAGGAAGCCTTTCCAGTCACCAGGAATTCGTGTTGGTCTGGGAACCTTCCGTCATTGTCCAGACCCTCTGCTTTAAGGCATAGATTTCTCGAGTGAATCTTCAAGGTAGACGTCGCATACGAGGTCCACAACCGTGGTGCTCTGCAGCTGCTTGAGAATTTAAGGCGCAACAACATTTGAACAATCACTGCTTCATCCAGATTGTCAGCGTCAACTGTTGGTTGTACTTGGGGCTGCGATGTTGCTTGTGGTAAGCACTTTAACAAGACCGCTTTCTATCCTCCTCGGAGCTGACCCTATTCATCAATAATGGCGAAGATGGCTGATACTCAAATGAAAAGATCTCCTCTAAATTTCCATCACGAGTCTGACAAGCTTTAAGAAAGGAGCAGTCCTCTTTCAAAACTTGTACTTTAGTTTTATCCTACGCTGTTGCCTTCTTGCCTGTAGCATCAAAAGTGGGGAAACTGTGTTTCTTCACAGGGTATGACATTGGCTTAGTCCGGTCAACAAACTGCTCTTGCACAAAGGCCTGGAACTGCTCTGCTCCTCTCGTCTTTGCATTCCTTAAAGTTGCAACAACAGCATCATCCATGATGTCTTTTATGCATGTGTATTGCAATCAGACTGCTGCTCTCCTCTGTGAATGGATTTCAAAGCTCCTCATCTCGAAATACAGACTCCAACTACTCCAGGTTTCTGTTTATGGTGGCCATGGCTTCCTTCAAACTCCTCAATATCATTTGTACCTAATCGGGACCTGCTAACCTCTATCGTCTAAGAGCTGAAGAGTTTTCAGTCAAACCTACTGCACCAACTTGACCTTTAACTAAGGCATTCACTTGCTCGTGCGCATGGTCTAATGCTATAGCGGACAAAGTTCTGCAGCTGTTGTGCCCCGCAAATGCCCCACCACTGAAATGCTTGTAGACGTTTTTGTGCTTGGACAACAGGACACGGTAGTCTCGATAGTGCAAAGATAGCCACCTGGAATAATTCGGATGATCCATTGCAAACATCTACGGCAACAATTTTTTTAATTGCATCTAATAATGATAATAATAATAATAATAATAATAATAATAATAATAATAATAATAATAATAATAATAATAATAATAATA
>JAOCNB020013896.1:0-13939 GCA_026546465.2 Palythoa caribaeorum | reverse complement strand
GTACATCTGGAATATTTGTACTGATTTTATAAATTTGGTGCATTTTCAGCGATTCTAAGGATGAGAATTTCCAAAATGCTCCCCCGGACCCCCCTACCTAGAAAATGGCTCGCGCCTTCGGTGCTCGCATGGCCAAATTAATATTCATACTGCCTCGGTTAAATTTTTTTCCTGGCTAAGGGCCTGGTTCGATTACATATACATATGCAATCAATGAACCATTGTAAATTTCAATATAATTTAGCTTTTAGCTGCAAGGATAAAAGACAATAAAATAGTAGATGCGTTCTGGTTGGTCGACAAGTGTGCTTTCATAGCGTTATGAATCACGAAAAAGATATTTATCAGACGTTTAGCTGTAGCTAGTCAAGTTATGGGAATTTGCAGTCTTATAAAAAAAATAATAAAACTATACGCGCTTCATCTATCGTCTTCCTCTTTGTAACAATTTTACAGACATGTTTACAAACCTCTGCTTTCTTCAGTGTTTTATGCAAGTGCCGCGGGGTAAATGCATTGACCATTGTAGATGTAGTTAAAATAGAACAAGCTAAACAAATGATAATTGAAGTAAAACAATATATATGAGTGACCTATTAAATTGGGAGTTTAATATTGAAATGCTTTTAAATTTGAGTGTTGAGCATGGGCTTTTTCCCAAAGGATGTGCAGTGCTTCTTTGATTTTTCAAAGTTTTGATGCTTGAAATAAAAAAAGCATGGCACATGTGTCAGGAAAAGCCACGCTTAAAACTCAAGTTGTCAAGTTTTAAAAGCATTTCAAAGTTAAACATCCATGCATGACCATGTCGTCTAGATTTTTTGAAACTTTCGAAATTAAAATAAAATTTTTTGGTAAGCTTTGTAAGGGAGCAAAAACCAGATTTAAATTCATTCAACTTGAAGGTATGCTTCGCATAGTTTAAGCGTGAAAACAGAACAGTTGTTTAGCGGGCGTAGCAAGTACTTAGTAGTTTTACTTGAAGTGACCATTGTACGTATTTATTTTTAGTCTGTTCAACCGGAAATGCTTTTATTTTTTTAAAAGAAGAATTAACATAAAGGTTCCGTTCCATGATTGGATGAATTTCTCTTCCGGTAATTGGTTACTCAGCCAGACAATCACGCCATCGCGCGTTTTTGAGAGACAAAATTACCAAGCGAGAGAGGCTCGAATGCTAGCAATTTAATTTTAACGTTTTCAGTTGATCCTACGCTTTTAAAACATAACGTCTTTTATTTATAATTATAACTTATTTTTTAACGATGATTTACAGTTGAAATTTTTTTCTGTAATGAAAAACTTAGGTATACATTTCTTACTAAGCCCACCCGGGAGAGGAGAGAAATGTGAATGGACTTTGCATTTATAACATGTGCAAGTTCGTATATTATTTATTTCTGTGTTTATGGCTGATTGCATTTGGAGGTTGCTGGTATTATCAGATTTACCAACCAGAATTAGAGTTTTAGAAAGCATTACTTGTCGCAGGTTAGTGAAGTTTTCTTTTTTGCACGAAGTACTCTCCCGTTTGTGGAAATGCCGTTCCAGAAACGTGTTTTCAGGTTTTTTAGTTTTATAATCATAGCGGACACTTTGTCTTTGGCTTAAAATCGTTTATTATTGCTCAATACTACTGTAGACTCTAGAGAGGACCTTTTGTTGTATTTTTGTGATTGTAGAACAGTTAGAGGTTGACTGAAAAGTACTGCAATGTAACTATGCTATCTGGTTACTGTGAGAGCGCGAGTATCTAAAGATTGCGAAATGGAATTTTTTGTGAATACAGAACATGAACTATTTATGCGTTTGAAAGCTTTTCAAATGTACGTTATCAATCGTGACCATTAACTCCACTAGAAACAAACATGTATTTTTGTTTAATTTTACACTAAAATCTTATAATGCAGAATTATGAAATATCTTTAATGTTTTAATCATTTTTGGTATACATTATTTGTGCTTTTAAACTGAAAAATCAACTGACAGGTTACTTTATATAGCCTTTACAAGGGCTTGACTGGAAGGGTATGTAATTTACTGAGTACAGTAAACGCAAGATTCTGCTCACAACTAAAATTGAGGAGGTTAACTATATTCATCCGTATAAATATTGAATTTAGAAGGATAAGATTTGTGTGTGAATGTAAAAGAAATCCAAAACAAATGTATGTTTACTTTCCTGTTTTTCAATAAACTGTCACTAACACATAACTTTATTTTTTCCCACCAAAAGTGTTTACGGTCACCAACACATAATTTTATTGATTTTTTCCCACCAAAAATGTTTGGAAGATAGAGAAATGTAAAAAGAGAATTTTGAAATCAGTTGTGTTCTTGATTTTTTAAACACATTTGAAGTTTACATCCTATTGTTTCACAACTGCCCATTTGGGGGATAGGGTTACATGATGTCATTCCCAACTTCTCTTGATCAGAAACAGGGACAACAAACAAGGGTGGTTGGGGGACCCATTAGTTTTGATGGGGGCTCCTTGTCACCCCTATTATGTCTTCATTACCCCTGTTATCAATTCAAAACGTACTAGGTTTAAAATTTTTTCGTATGGCTCAATTATATTTTGGCAATAGGAAGCTTATTCATTAGAGATAACCAAGTTTTTCTCCCATTTTGATTGGTTTTCACCTATGATCTATTAGAAGACAAATGCACAATTAATGTCACCATTACACTGAGTTTTTAATTTTTTGTTGCGGTATATGCTTATGTATAAGTTAGGCCCCATTTCTGGGTTCAAAATTAATACTTTTATAAAAGTTTGTTTTTGTATTTTTTGACTGTGTATAAGTTGAAGTCAGGTGTTTAGGCTGATTTTCACGTTTCAAAAGCTCGACTCATACATGAACAAATACAGTATATATAAAACAACTAGATTACATATTTTTTTTTGCATCTGTTCAGTAATAGATCACAGAGGATGTCAGACTGGTATGAACATCAATGACACACTCAGCTATCACCTCTTGTGCCACTTTTTTCTTCCCACATTTTGATGTCATCTGTGATCTATTACTGAACAG
Organism: Palythoa caribaeorum; assembly: GCA_026546465.2. Lineage (NCBI taxonomy): Eukaryota > Metazoa > Cnidaria > Anthozoa > Zoantharia > Sphenopidae > Palythoa > Palythoa caribaeorum. The sequence goes on along the minus strand of JAOCNB020013896.1, from coordinate 10,897 downwards.
ATACATGGCAAAATGGAATCTATTTATTAAATAGAGAAATTGCATACTGTATCCCTGAATAATTTTCAGCCTCCACCAATATTGAAAAAGTATCAAGAGTGCCATGTACATGAATCAGTCAAACAACTTTGACTTGGAATATTCAAAATTTGAAAAAAAAAATGATGCCAAAGACACACTTAGAAATTGCCATCCCTTTCTGTTAGAAAAGTATGCATTGCTTATTAGGAGACAGTCAGGCATGACATAGCCTGCGTTGCAGCTGGCCGTGGCTCTTCCAACTGTCTGCGACGCAGGCTAGGCATGACATCACAACACAATTCCTCGAAAATGTGGTCATGAACCAAAAAAGCCAAAAATTTTCTTAGTTTGAGCCACTGTAGAAAGAAAATGATTTGATCCCAAATCTTCTGCACCAGTTTTTCAAATTATATATGTTAAATAATCGTAGACAAAAAATATTTCAGTATTACATACATTAAAAAATGTTTTTTTAGAAAATGATCAAGGATTGAATAAATTTAACGTAGAGCTAGGCAAAAGGGGAGGAGGAATGGGAAGGATTTTTTGTTGGTCATGTTAAAGCTAGGGCTAAGAACCTGACACTGATTTAAAACTCAATTTCAAGTTATCTTTCTGTTGAACCAACAGATAACAGAAAAAATGACATCATTCAAGGTCTCAAGTCCAAATGTTGAATACACCAAAGAGTTCATTGAGTCCAAATATACTTATGAAACAACAAAAGTTGTTCGTGACACCAAGAACTCCTATACTGCTATCCCAGTAGAAACATTGTATACATTTCGCACAAAGCGAAAAGTGCCACGACTGGGTTGCATGCTGGTGGGATGGGGAGGAAACAATGGCTCAACAATAACAGCCTCAGTGTTAGCAAATAAGCTTGGTTTGACATGGCATACCAAGGAAGGTTTAAAGGTATATAATAAATTGTTATCCAAGTTATAACTTTGCTATGTAAGTACGTGATGAACCATAAAAAAAACTTTTAGTCTATCATTAGTAATTTTGAGGCTTTTGTGTGTGTTAAACAAACCATTTTAAAAGTGAACTTGAGACTTCTTACGGGTGTTGGTATTGGTTGATGTTTTGACTGAGTGAGTGATAGCCTTCGTCAGAATGATGATTATGATGATTGCAGGCTAGCTGTCATGTCCGCAGCACAGTCGAAATACCAATCAGTAATTAATATTGCCATGCATAAAAACTGTAAAGTTCAATTTATTATAAAATTATTTCAGTTTATCATCCATGGCTACATTTTGTAGCCTTTTTTGTAGCACAGGCAGAAGCACCAAAATTTCTGTATATTTTTTCTTTATGATAATATTGTAAATTATAAATTGTAAAACTTTGGTACTGAAATATAATATTGTTGTTGTTAACCCATATCTTGTATACCAGTAGATATTGTCTATTTTTTGCAAAGCTGGGGCCTATTGATGCAGTCTTGAGTGGAGCAACATTAATTAATTACTAAAGTTTTGAAAATATTTTAGTACACGTACAAACAGTTATACAACAATTCAAAATAAAATTTATGACTCTAATTAAATTCTGCAATGGTCTCTGACACAATATTAATGCTTTAATTAGAAAGCCAACTATGTTGGTTCTTTGACGCAAGCCTCTACTGTGTGTCTTGGGAGTGGGCCGACAGGTGATATTTACATTCCATTCAAAGATCTTCTTCCAATGGTTGATCCTAATGCCATTGTCTTTGATGGTGAGTACTGTGATTTGACTAGATTAATCTTAAAAAAACTTAAGCCTTGGATAATTGTACTGTCAGTAATAAGCAATTTCGGAACTAATTACCTCTGATCTTCTGATCATCAACAAACCATCAAGTTGAAGTTAGGTAGTAAAAGAAACAGTGTAATTTTTTTGTATCAGAAAGGTTTAATTTGTTTGTCAGCAGTGGAGTATAATCTGTTACTAATCTCCACTCTGACTGGCTAAATCGTTGTCATTTAAAAATACCAGGAGACTCCCCTGTTAAATATACAGGGATGATATTGCCCTGTCCTTTAGGGTACAGTATCTAAGAAATTCTGTCAAATGTCATCTTTTAGAAATATCAAAAATCAAAAATGTCGAGTGCTTTCCTTTAGAATGTCTCACACCAATGGTGACCCTATGCATGACTCTGGATTTAGTAACACTTCAAATGTTTTTTTTAATCCCTAGTTAAAAATCTCCTCTTTAATCAAACTCTAATTTTAAAACACATTAATCACACAATTTTGATATCTCTGAGATAGACCATGCCCAATTATCTATCCGTTTGTCCCAGGCCAAACTTCAAACTTCAAATGAGCTGAATAGAATTCTAATGAGCAAATTTTATTCTTCTATCTTGTTAGCATACCAGATTCAACTCAGGTGAAGTAATACTGTTTAGAGCAGGTCTTAGGTTTGGAAGTCACTTTTTCTGATGATCGTCCCCAAATATTTTTAGGGGGAGTCTCCCTTTGAGATGATAATAGTCTACCAACTCTTCTATACCATACTATAAATAACAAATTGTAATAACTCCACAGGCTTTTCTTGCAGAAGTAAAAGGTACAAATAACAAAATCAGAATTAGTTAAAATTAAAATGAAGTAGCACCTTGTGTTAAATTTGCATGTGACATAGATATTAAATTATTGTAGTTTTGTTTACTAAGTATTTATTATGTGAATATTTTTTTTCAAAGAAACAGACCAGTTTGCTTTGTGGTTTCAGGCTGGGATATCTCCAGCTTCAACATTGCAGATGCTGCTGAGAGAGCTCAGGTTTTGGACTGGGGACTACAACAGCAACTCAGACCTTATTTGGAAAAATTGAAGCCGCGACCAAGTATTTACTGCCCAGATTTTATTGCTGCAAATCAGTCTGACAGAGCTGATAATGTTCTGAAAGGTATTAAAGACTGCAGAGTAATGTGATCCAGCCATTTGTACCATAGAAAAGGTTTTACATATCCTAACTGGCAAAGTTTTCTGGGTGATTTTGTTATTGCCTTTCCTTATTCATCCCACCTCACCTAATTTTTATAGTCAAAAACTGTTTCGGAAAAAAAAATTAACACCAGTCCTAGTAAAATGTAGCTGAGAGAAATTTTGTGGAATCAAGTTGTGTTTGGGGAAAATCATGATTATAATTTTGAAGTTGATTGCAAATCTGTGTTGAAGGTTGATTTTTATTGTTGTTTATCGCAAGACAAAGATAGCTTACCAGAAATTGCAGGTGATACATTAATCAAAAAATTTTTGGGAGTAAACATAGATGTTTGCTGTACATAAATCAAGGCTTATTATACATTCATCGATATTAAGTGAAGATGTTTTAAACTATTTTTCTCACAAATTTTTTCATAAGTAATGCAAAGTATAAAATAAATATTGAACATGCAGATGCATGCACTCCGTTGGTGTGGGATGGGAGAAAAATATTTGCTTGCCAGTATATTGTGAGGAGTTATTGACAGACACCTAATGATATCTGTTTCCACAGTTGAGACTGTCATTTGTGAATTAACTGTAAATGTTTTTATACTGTATATAACTGTAGGTACAAAGCAAGAAATGGTGGAGCAGATTTGTGCTGACATCAGACACTTTAAGGCTGAAAATGATCTTGATAAAGTAAGCTGCATTTGATATTACAGTACATGTACATACAGATTTGTGAACCTGCTAAACCAACAAAATGCAGACTGTGTGAACAGGGTTTCTACAGGTCAAGGAAAACCTGGAAATTCATGGAATTTTAAAACCTGGAAAGTCATGAAGTTTTGATTAGGGTCATGGAAAGTCATGGAAGATTGGTACAATTTGGAAAGTATTATACAAGAATAACATAAAGAATAAAAAGGCTCATTTATTGCAGAAATATCTGAACGTAACAGCTGTTCTCTTCCTTCATCTTGACTAACATGTTCAGGAAGAGTAATTGAGGGTTTTCTTGTTACAGTTTGGCAAAGAAATGAACAGCAGAAGGTTAAAATATTGTGAAAGATCATGGAAAAAGTCATTGATTTTTAGAACCTCAAAAATGTTTGAACCCTGTTGGCAGATGACCATTACACCAACTTGACTTCTAATGTAGCATGCCCAAAGACTTCAGTGCCACAACTTGGCAGTAGTTCGCATATTCTCTTTCTTCTCCTAGTTTCTTACATGCTTTCGTTTTGACCCTAGTTGCATTTACATCACTAAACCAAGCAACAAATACAAACATTACCTGATTTTTATATTTTAAGGAATATGTGGGCTGAGACTTTTAAATCTCAGTCTGATGCCAAGGGTTTATCTGTGTGTATAAGAGTTTTCTTTGACTTCCATCCTGAAATCCGTGCCATCAAATATTAGCCACTGACCAGGAAGATTGGGCAATCACTTGTTAAATTTGTGAAAGACATTTTTTTATTTATAGGTCTGGAGTGTTCTCTGCTATTTTCAATTGTCAAACAGTAAACACTAGCTGTTACCCTGCTTATACAGTTACTGCCAAAAATACTTATTATTTTACCAACATTGCATGAAATTGGCTTGGTCAAGTATTAATTTTTGGCAATCTTGTTGTAAATCATCTTTTTTTCTGTATAATGCTTGGCAAAGTGGCATGACTATTGTTGTAAAATTATATTATGTTGAAAAAGAATCTTGTATTGACACAAAGTTATTGTACATATTTAACACTGCTAAGATTGGAAGGCAGTTTGATAAAGAAGTTATGTGTGGCATTGTTTGTATCATGATGAATCCTCTCCCAAGTTTCAAAACTTGTACTGCTATTCCTGACAAGGTGTTACAAGTGAGTTTTATAAAACAATGCAAGCTTTATGTTGATTTAAAGAATAGAGCTGTACCGTATTAATTTTTTCTGGTTGATATTAAATTTTATTTCTTGCAAAGGTAATTGTTCTGTGGACTGCAAACACTGAACGGTACTGCGATGTTTGTGTGGGACTGAATGACACAGCCGAGAATTTGCTTGAGTCAATTAGAAGAAATGAAAGTGAAGTGTCACCCTCCACCATGTTTGCTGTTGCCAGTATTCTTGAGGGGGTGAGTTGACTTACTGACTACTGTACAAGATGGTGCTGCATCAAGTTGAGTTTGCACTAAATAACCGGTACCGAATCAAAATCAGAATGATTTTAATGGAAAGTGTATTACCATTCACCATTTTGTTATGTTTAAGAACTGATTAAAAGGTTTACAGGCATGAGGATGTCACGGTAAAAATTATTACTGGTAACGTATTGCTGGAGAAAAAAAACTATGGAACTGAAATTTTGATTCCCATGGTTACTAGTAAATGTGAAAATGTGTGCTTACTAAATTAAATTGTGTTAAAAAAGGGTTGTTTGGCAACTTGTTTCATCTTAGTCTCTTAAGTCCCTAATCGGGCATGGGACCACGACAATATCTCTCTTCCACACTTGGTCCTGTCCCTAGCCAATGATTGTGGCTTCCCCCTTTTCACCCCAAATTCCTTCAACTCCATTTGTACTGTTCTTCTCCCTGATGTGTTTGGTCTGCCATGTTTTCCCTTTCCTGGTAATGTCCATCTCGGGGCAACCTCGGGTATCCAGTCCTGCTGCGCTCATAGAACCTGGTCTAACCGTCCGAGCTGGCTTTTTTTAACCTCAAGATTGATACAAGTTTGTACATCTAGTTTTCTGGTACAGATCTTGATCGGAAATTTTGTTTGGCCAGTGTTGCAGATTTTTGGTAAACAGCTGTTATGAAAGGCACAAACTTTGGTTGTAGACACAGAACCCAAAAAATGTTACCCATAAAAGCTGAAATCCTGTTGCCTGGGTTTAACTGTTTTTTGTTTTCATTCACAGTGTTCGTTCGTCAATGGCTCTCCACAAAACACCAACGTTCCAGGGGTGATTGATCTTGCTGGAAAACACAAAGTATTCATTGGAGGAGATGACTTTAAGTCTGGACAGACCAAAATGAAATCTGTCCTTGTAGACTTCCTTGTTAGTTCTGGTCTTAAGGTAGAGTTCTACCCAGCTGTTAAATTTTGTAGAAAAAATCTGTCTTTCTGCTACATTGCAATCTGTTTGTTTTAGGCTGTCAACCCTGTTTTGAATTACATCATTTTTTATCTGGTTAAAGGCCAAATGGCACATATTCGTTATTTCCAGGTAATAGTTGATTTCAAGAGATCTTGCTCTCAATAATAATTCCTGAACATTTTGTTCAATTCCAAGTTTTGGTTTTCATGAAAATCGAGTTCAAAGATGTGTGTAAATCATCAGAAGATGCTCTCAGATCATCTTCATAAAATCCTTGAGTTAAAGGCTGATGACATAGATCTGAGAAGTGGTAACTAAACATGAGCTTTAGAGATTTGACAATAAATAACTGTCTTTATACAGTTAAGCCACTGAAACTTATACAATTGTTGTTCTCCACTTGCTGCCCTTCTCCCAATACTTGGCAAGCACACCTTTACTCTGACATCAATTTGCTTCTACTGTAGTAACTTTGGAGTATCTTTGGAAAGGGGATTTAGGTTGCGATTTCTGTGCAAAAAGACACACTCAAAGAATTTTACAAGCAACTGCAAATTCGAAAAGAGAGACCCAGCCACTAGAATTAGTAGAAATTTTGTTTTTTGGCAGATACATGTATGTGTCATTTAAGCTTTAAAAAAGATATTTGGTGTCAATGTTTTAATAAGTTTTTATTGTGTTTCTTTTAGCCTGTGTCCATTGTGAGCTACAACCATTTGGGAAACAATGATGGGAAGAATCTCTCTGCTCCAAAGCAGTTCAGGTCCAAAGAGGTACAATTTACATTACATGAAGTTGCATAGAACACATCTTGCGGTCCAGGTGAAAAAGTTCACAGATCAGCAGTTTTTGCGTAATATTTTGTTGGCATTATGGATTTGAGCAAAAAATATTGACATTTTTGTAGATTCACTGAATATAACAGATTGGAATTAAGTCAAAATGATTTACAAATTGCAGGCGGATTCAAGGCTTAATTACAGCCAGTCTGTAGGTTTCAGGCTTTGCGAATTGAAATTTGACCCAAAGAGCTACGGATCTCCAGACTTTACTTCACTAAAATGCGAGGAGTGATGGATTATTTTTAACCCTTTTACTGATAAACTCGTGGCCCTTGGTGCGCCCTTTATCCCCTTCATCAGTGCTTCCTTTAGATGTACCCTTTACCCCTTACCTTCTCCTTCAGTGCTCCATTTTAGGGATATTTAAAGCCAAAGTTACGTGGATCAGTGGAAAGTGGAATCAGATGTTATGGTCTGGGGGAGGGGAACTCCGATAGAGATGGAAGCACACTTACCAGCTGTGTCACTAACCTGCTCCTTACAGTAATTTTGTGAACTTTTGCTCTCGACTTGATGTGTTTGTGAATAGTGGGAGTGTAAATCAGAAATGGTGTTTTAGTGGTGTTGTCATGAAATAATGGTAAGCAGATCTATACAAGCTGTTACTATGTCATAGTCAGAAGTCTTCGAATTTTATGGACTGTGGGTAAAAAAACGAGGGACCAACAGATGTTTTGTGAGTTGTGGGTGGCGTTTAGATAGGCCTTTTTAGTTTTCAAACAAACTCACTAATAATGAATTTCTAATTGTTTGGCATAATATGAATTGCATTAAAGATATCCAAAAGCAACGTAGTTGATGACATGGTTGAGTCAAACAGAATCTTGTACGACAAAGGAGAAAAACCAGACCACTGTGTGGTAATAAAGTATGTGCCGTATGTTGCTGACAGCAAGAGGGCTATGGATGAGTACATATCAGAGATCTTTATGCATGGTCAGAACACGATTGTCTTGCACAATACTTGTGAGGTGAGGTTCATCATGACTGGTAAGAGTGACTAGAGTGCGAGTTTACTACACTGAGGAGTAAATCTTGTTTTTAAACAACGACATTTAGTTGTCTTTTTCTCTTTTAACGCACTTAGATTATGATAGATGGAGATCGAGTAATATTTGAGTTGAGTTCAAGTTGACCACAAATTGAGCCTTACCCTGAAATTGTTACATTTTGTTTTGGAACAATTCAATCTCGATTGTCTTGGAACAACTCAAGCGAACTTGATTGTTTTGGAACAAGACAAAGTCAACTGAAACTCGATCGTTTTTGAACAACTCAAGGTCATTTCGAACTCAATTGTTTTGGGACAACTCGAGGTCAAATGAAATCGATTGTTTTGGAACAACTCGAACTTGGTAGTTTTGGAACAACTTGAGGTCAACTTAAATTCGAACTAAAGTTCAACTCATAGCTGGTGCTTTAGATGAGATTAGACTGTGACTGTTCATTGTAAAATGCGATATTGAGAAAGCTCACACCAACACTCAAACTAACGAACTTAAACTGTGAACTTTAGGATTCATTGTTGGCTGCACCAATAATCCTGGACCTGGTTATTTTGTGTGAGATGTGCGAGCGAATAACGTTTAGGGTTGGCGATGAAACTGAGTTCCAGTCTTTTCACCCGGTGCTATCGCTGCTGAGTTTTCTCCTTAAGGCTCCTCTGGTTCCACCCGGTACCCCTGTGGTGAATGCGCTCTTCAAACAGAGAAGCTGTATTGAAAACATCTTCAGGTAATTATACACGAGATATAAGATATATACGGAATCGTAGCTTGCGGAAGCACAAGTTGAACACGTGATCTCCCCATCCCCCACTAAATAGTTCTGGCGACCTACCGCCTTATTGCACTGGCACTGGAAACAGTTTATTAAACAATTGATCGAAATTTGAAGGTGATTGCAAGTGTTTTCACCAATTGTCGTATTATGTATGACACTAGAGCCTTGTCTCATGATCGGGATTGATTGGTCACCGGTCAAGCAAAATGGAGTTTTTATAATTACCAACAACAACAAGAAGTACACGGTACATGTTTATTTTGAGCAAAGCTACTAAAAATAGACGAAGTAGCTGACGATCATGTGGTCAAGTGTTATCTTAAATTTTTACTTAATTGTTACCATGGCATATCTTGAACCAAAAATCTGACGTATGCAATCTGGATCGGGGAACTATTTTGCATTTAAATTCCAGGCTTGGGAACAAAAGCCTAACTAATTTTACAAGAACTACCAGGCTTGTAACTGTTATTTGTGAAATCAGGGCTTTAAAGCAAAAAAAATGCGTATTTTATGCAAAAAAATAATTTGGGACGCAAGAGTTTAAATTCTCTGCGTCCCTGGGATGCAGAAGATTGATAGATTTGGCAAAGAGAAGTTCGATATTTGACATGGGTGTAACAGGTCCTTAAAATCTAAATAAAATAACAACAGTTTGAACGGATTATTGGAGGCTACTGAGTTCGAACACTTTTCAACAACAACATTACAGAGAGCACAAAATTATTTAAACGGAATCTTGTCCTTGTTCGTCCTCTAGAGGAATTGTTAATTGTTGTTATCATCATCATCATCATGATCATCATCAACAACATCAACATCATCATCAACATCATCATCATCAACATCAACATCATCATCATCAACATTATCAACATTATCATCATCAACATCATCATCATCAACATCAACATCATCATCATCTAGTTTTTGTTTAGTTTAGGTTTTGCTACCTAGGCTCATGAAATTATTTATTTTTACAGGGCTTGTGTTGGACTGAAGCCACAAAACCATATGATGTTAGAGCACAAGCTGCCGAACTTGACCTGCTCCACGTTCCAGGGTGATAATGAAATGAGCGTTGAGTATGATCTGAAGCGTAGGTACAGCGATTTGAAAGGCGTTGTCACGAATGGAGTCGAGCTAGCAACAAATGGCGTTAATAGTGTTCATCACTGAGTAGAGATCTTATCATCAGTTACAGAGATGAGAGAAACCAGGCTGAATTTAGTATCACTGAATACTGCGTAATCTATTGGAATCGAAATGAGAAATCCACTTGGCGTAATTCAAATGTATATATTACGACAAAAGTTTTTAATTGGTGGACATTACGTGTTAAAAAAAAGAATTAACAAGTATTAATTTCGTTGCAAAAATTTTATTTTGTGGGCGAAATTAATATTTAACAATTTTTTTCTATTTCTTATTGTATACATTTTTTAAAAATCGTCACACTGAACTCAAGTTAGACACAAGGAAAATAGTTAATAATTGACTGCTGATATTTTACTTAAATAAGAATTAGTGCTGGGGTTTCGTTGCAAAAATGTTGTTTTATAACCGAAGTTAACATTTAACACAATTTTTTTATTCGAGATGTTGTCATACCGCCGTTTTCACCTAAGCGTGGACACTTGATAGAAAAACACGTTCTGTTTTGGTTGCAAACATGACGTGCTTGGTCAAGGAAAACCTGGAAAGACATGGAATTTTAGAGTTTCATTTTCCAGGCCTGGAAAGTTATGGTTTTCGATTAGCGTCATGCAAAGTCATGGAAAAACTGGTAAAAATTAGATAGCATTATGCAAAAATAACGTAAAGAATGAAAAATCTCGTTCACTTGTACAAATATCTCAAGGTAACAGCTTTGTTCTTCCTTGATCTTAGCTAACGTATAGGTCTGGGAAAGTGTAATTAAAGGTTCTTTTGATGTATTTTAACAAGGAGAGGAATAGCGCAAGGTCGTGGAATATTGTAAAAGATCATGGAAAAAGTATTGGGAAGTCATGAAATTTAAGAATTGTAAACGAGTGTGAATCCTGAAGTTTGAAGGCTGTTCGAGCACGTTTTACCAAAATCTTAAGAATATGTATATCTAAGATTTCTTCGAGGAAATTGATCCAGTTCGGTTTAAGTGTTTTTATTTATATTACACTTTTTTTTTTATTAAGAACCAGTAAAATTTTGCCCAGGCTCAATGTTCTTATTTTTTTCAACAATTTGA